>BRYF01000017.1:15995000-16005000 GCA_030159135.1 Actinidia polygama
GTTTTAAGGGCAAGGGGCACCGCTTCGCCCTCTGTACCTTGTTCCCGTGGTACCCTCCACATGCATTTGGGCATTGTGGCGCTCTCTACGTCTGATTATCGCAATACCCTTTCAAACAAGCGTGATTTAGAACAAATCTACTTGAATTAAAATTTTGGTATGACAAATAGTGCAATTATAATTATTTAGTGGTGTTAATTATAATTTACATAAATAATGATTAATCCTAGTTTGATTAGGAGTCTTTGTTTGTGTATGAAGCCTAATCATACTTATCTTTTGGTCCTGTTGTACCCTTTATATACACGCACTCTATTAGCGGCTAGAGTTACGATATATTCTGAGATTCACGTTTTTGTGAAAAGAAACATATTCAGAGAACCCTAGCAGCCGCGAGGAATACAACAGAAGATTGGAGGTTGTGATCGAGCGACTGATACTTGTTGCTATTCAAAATCAACGAGGGTATGATTCTAATCATGTAGATTAGTCTCTGCTAGATCGGAAAAAAACTTTTTGGTCTTATGTGTATGGGCTATCAGTCCCCAACAAGAACTATTCTCATTCTCTTCATGTCAGATGGAGATCAACTCCTTAAATCTCACACATCTAACAAAACAATATTTAGAGAAAAAAAATGTACACCGTAAATTTAATCTCTATGTATTGTATAGTGGAGCATACCCAAAGTAAGTCGTCCATATTAGTTTTTTGACCATTCTTTATGATTTAATTTTGGGTATCGGTTTTTTACTACAATAATTTGGTTATAACTTACAAATTTAAAACCCCTAAACCAATGGTTGGAATTTGGATTCGTGCTTTACTTGAAATTACAGATATGGTTTTAAAACGATACAGAATCTTAAATAAAAAATATTATATGTATCTATATATATCTGTAGTCTATTTTGTTCAAGAACTTTGTTCTTTATCAGTGAAAGTTCTTTTTGTTCATGGTCTCGATTCTATTTTCTATTTTTTATTTTCTATTTTCTCTTGATGTTCTCTGTTGTTTATTTAGATTCTATTGGACTTGGCTCTTTATTCCTATAGTTCTTTTATGCCAAAAAACACCATACTGGATGGTTATATGTATACCTTCTTCAAAATTTTATGTCATGATAAGGAATAGTACTATTGGTACTAAGAAACCGAATTAAATCGAATCGAATTGCATTTACAATTTGGTCGATTTCGATTTCACGTGTTAAGGTAGTTTGGTTTGATTTTAAATCTTCTTAAAAAGTTAGAAACGAGATTTATTTATAGTTTTCACTAAAATTGCAGCAACTGAATCATAAACACCCTTGAACATCAAATGACGTGAGTTAATTAGTGTCACGTAAGAAAGCCACATTAAACCGATATTCAAATATGGTATCCGTCATAATCAACCAAATAGCAAGAATTTAGCTACTTTAGAATATTTTTTTGTCTATTCATCAATTTCTTGGACTCTAGATCACATTGATCAACTGGGACCAATGATAATTGACTAGCCAGACTATTGCAACATTGGCAAATATGGTTCTCAAAAAGGAAACAAAAAATACCAAATAATGCATTGAATAGAGACATTCTAGCTTTTAAGAAATCTACAATCTCCTTCAATCTTTAATTGGTTTGTGGAATTGTTTGGATCAATTTCTTAATCTGTAACTGTGGTTTAAAAAGATGCATCGAATAGAGAGACATCTAGCTAGCTAGTTTGGAGCATGAAGCCAGTAATTTCCACCAACTCCAAGGTCATTTTTTTTCCCCATTATTTTTACAGAATGGAAAAACTTTTCTATAACAAAAAAATACTAAAATACATTTGGATTAATTTTGATTTTTTGTAAAAAAAAATTGTATTTTTCTGATTCCTCCGTAAAACATGAGGTGGAACAGTAAAAAGTTTTGACTAAAATATGAAAAGTATTTACTAAAAACAAAAACATGTAATTTATCCCAAACTAGTCATTGCTCGTGTTCACGGACACTATGGAAAAAAATTATCACATCTTAAGTATACTCATTAGAATTTTACAACCTAAAAAACAGATAATATATAAACATTAGATAAAAGATACATTGCATACATATACGAAGAGATACATTGTTACAAAATGAAGAATAAATTATAAATTATACTGATTTTAAAAAATTGTTACTAGTTTAGAAGAAATGAGAGGGAAAGAAATTAGTATTTTAGTTTTTTTTTGTGTGAGTTTTACTAAAAAATAATTTAATGGGTAAAAAATATACCTAATTTTAGAGATTTTTTTGCTATTGGATCACAACCTATGTGAGTCTCACACCTTTAAGTGATAGTTTTGGGATCAGGTGAAATCTCAGCTATTGGATTAACTCTAATGGAGTAGATAGGGGAAGATAGTTTTGTGATAGAAAATGAGTTGTGATTTATATTATAGATGGGGCCATAGTTGGATGCGATAAAACATCTTTTTGTCAAATTTAATAATAAAAAATATTAAACATGCTAAAAAGATTTACAAATGTTTTCTACAGATATATTAGGTAGTGATGAAATCTTGATACTTCAAATAGGATTCACCAGAGTTATGTGATTGGAACCTCCTCATGTAATTAAAAAAAAAGTCAAAAAGATTGATTACATTGTAAGTATTAGTCTAACAAAAAAATTAAAAGAAAATTTTATAAATAAATCCAATCCGAGCTCACCTAAGCTTGGGAGTTCAACTCGTTTACCAAACGGGCTTAATATTAAAGCTTGAGTTTTGGTTCATTTACTAATCAATATATATATATATTGTATATTTTTGATAGTTAAATCATACTTTTGGTGGTTAAGAAATTGAACAAACATCATGGGGGAGAACAATTCTCCAAGAGACACTTTAAGAAACTATGATTGGGTAGAAACTGTAGCAATTATGTTAAGGCAAAATTTATAGTTTACACTCCGTTTTATCATAAAAATGTTAAAACGCTCAGTTGTAGTGTATATTATGATCGGAATAATAAATAGAGAACTGATTTCTACACTTCAGATTTTGATTTCTACACTCCAAATTAGGAGTGCAGAAATTAACACCAATAATGGTGTTGATTTCTGCACTCTTATTTTGGAGTGCAGAAATCAAATTTTGGAGTGCGAAAATAAATTATCTAATAAATATTACGGAGAGCAGTGGTAGACGGCTCGAGCTCTCCCTGACTTTGAAAAAATTACAAATTTTTTTTTAGGTTTTTTTTTTACACTTTGGTCCCCTTGAATAAAAAATCTGGTTCCGCTCCTGACGGAAAGTGTATGTTAGAAATAATAAAAAATAGTGCGTTACGTATCATTGTGTTCAAATGTTATGACATTTTGCGTAAAGAAAACTTTTTTTTTTACTATTGATTCTGTTGAATGTTACTATCAATAGTGATAATATTATACATGAGCTCTTACATTTGCTTATGGAAAAGGATATTTAAAATTCTTATTACTTTTTTGAATTGAACAATTTTGGAACACTAAAGTATACGTAGCTTGAATACGTTCTGCACTATTTGTGGGGTTAGATCAATATGAGAAATAGATAAAGAAAAACCAACCAAAATTTACAAATACTTAATCTTATACCACATTTGAATTGAAGGATGGCATGAGAAGCATCATTAAAAGAATTTTCTAGCATGTTCTAAAACTCTAAAATACAGATTAAATTTACTTAAACTAATAAATCTCCAATTTAGAGACCCACCCAAAAATAGAGATGAGTCACTATTTTACCTAGCATTATTATTTTTGCTAAAATATGTATACCTGTTGGATAATATATCTAGTTTTTATAAAAATTAATACTATAAAAATATATCTACAAGATATTTAAAATGGGACTAATATTAATATGATTAATAAAATTAATTTAAATTTTTACATCAAAATTTGTTATAAATTTGAATTTTGAAAGAATGCAGGTGGATTTTAGACTAATAGTGAAGAAATAATTGGTTATTTTTCTAAATAGAGATTTAGATTAAGCTCCGTTTCGATAATGTTTGTTCGGGTTTACATGCTTTGTTTGTTATTTGAGTTTTTTCGTTTTTAATGATTTTTTTTAATTTTTATTATTTGATAAAAAAAATTTTCGATTTTCGTTCCACGGGGAGCTTGAAAATATTAAAATACTCAACTAATTTGGAGAAAAGTTTTCTTAAGACAAAAATGAACAATCTTTACATGAACTTTTTTAAGTTAAAAGAACTTTTTAAAGTTAAAATGGCTTATTTTTTGTTTTTAGTGATTTTTTTTTAAATTAGGCAAAAAAGAAAAAATTAAACTCTTCTCGTCATGAAGAACCAAGGATGTAAAAATAATGTGATTAAACGGTAAAGAAAATCATTAAAAAATAAATAAATAAATAAATAAATAAATAAAACCCAACAAACTGATCCTAAAGAGGTCCAATAAATAATAAAAGGGTAAATTTCACTAATCTCTCTTGAGATTTTCAATAAATACAGTCAGATGATTTGTAGTTTATGAAATTATAATAAAAAACTCTTTTGTTTTTGAAATGATTGTCAATATTTTCTTTTAGAGCTCATTTTTTTACAAAAATAACAAGATTGTCATTATATTTAGGGCTTTTAATTTTTTTCTTAATATACTAATTAAAATAAAATAAATAAATTTAAAATCACTAAATAGAAGGGTAATCTTATTATTTTTATATAAAAATTAATTCGTGAAGAGAATCTTAACAATATTTTTAAAATTAAGAGAAATCAATACAATTTTAAATATTTTTTTAAAAAATAATTGTATTTGTCAAAAACTTCAACTGAGGTCAATGATATTTACCCATAATAAAATTCTCTCAACAATCTTTTTATATTAAAAATAATATTTTTACTCTCTGTAATAAAGACTGAGATTAGAGTTACTTTAAATACTACTCGCCCATCTCAATTTGTCTAATACAATTTTTGGAATTCAAATCAATTTTTAATATATCAAAAGATAATAAACTTTTAAAGTTTTTGTTTATAGTGGGACCCACAAATCAAAAACCAATTGTGGTGGGACCCAGACCTTTGGTACTTTTGTGTCCCACTCACACCGCCAAAACGCGCCACTGTGCGCTGCCGTAACCCCCTCTTATAAGTACACTCTCCTCACACTTGATTTCTCTCGCTCCATAGCCTCCATTTTCCTTTCTTCACATTCTCTCTCCTCTCCTAACTTTCTCGCTTTTTCTCGCTCCCCAAACAGGGAATTCACACTTTGTATGGCAGTTTGCTTGCTCGCGTACGAGGTAGCTGACCTCTGTCTCGGCAAACCGTCGCTGAGGCCCCTCTCCGCCGCATCTGCCACCGTGGGCGACGCCGTGTTGGAGCTGAAATCATCCGGCGAGCGCTACGTCAGCCTGTGGAGCTGCGACCACTCGTCGTCGCCGCGGAGAAACGACTGCGGAGAGTGTCGCTGCGTGGGGAAAATTTGCATGGTGGACGTGATTTGCTATCTGTGCCGAGACGAGAACCTGTCGTCGGCGATGAATTCCCCAGTTTCTGTTCTACTGTCGAAAGCTCAGGGTGTGATCAAGCACGTGGAACCCTCTTCGAGGTAAGGGATTACAATTGCCTCTCTCTCTCTCTCTCTCTCTCATCGCTGTCTGACTCAGAGTTTTTGTTTTTTTGTTTTGCGTTGTGAATTTTTAACCAATTTCTTCGATCCATGTTTGTATGCCCATAAATTTCTTTCTTTGTTCTTTGTAAATGGAGGAGTTTCCAAATTCCAAGTTATTTACTGATTATTTGAGTTTGCTCTGTTTCTATTTATTTTTGACTCAAACTGTGTTTCTCATTTTTACAATTTATTTTTAGCACGTTTATTTTAATCCTTAAACGTGGAAAATATTCATACGAGATCCATGGATCTAGAAAACTTCGTCTTCAAAATTAATAGCTTTTTGCTCGTAGATTTCTTTGATTGTTCAATATATCAACTTCAATGGGGGTATTTCCAAGCTGTTTACTGTTTGCTTGGCTTATTTTTACTTTGTTTTTTTTATTAGTATATATTTATTTTGACTGAATCTCTCTCTCTCTCTCTCTCTCTCTCTCTCTCTCTCTCTGTAATTACAATTGAGAATACTATGAAATTCTCCTGAATCCATGGATCTAAAAATGTTCAACTTCAACCTTGATTCGTAGTTAATATTCTGTTTTACATTCTGTTCTGTTTCTTTCTTCCGTCTTATTCTGGGTAATAGAAAAGCAATTTTTCAGTCTTTATTTTTTTGCAGTTTATTGGAAGCCATTGATCTAATCCTCCAAGGAGCTCAAAACCTTGTGGTACCAATAAAGACCAATTCCAGAAGAAAGCTACAAAAATCTTCAATCACTTTCCATAATGGGCGCGAATTCTGCTGGCTAACCCAGGAAGACATCGTCAGATTCCTCCTCAGCTCAATTGGCCTCTTCTCTCCCACCCCAGCCGTATCCATCGACACGCTCGGCATAATCAGCACCGAATTCTTATCAATCCGATACCACTCACCAGCGTCATCTGCCATAGGAGCCATTTCACGCTCCCTTGCCGATCAAACTTCTGTGGCGGTTGTTGACGATGACGGAATTTTTATTGGTGAGATCTCTCCATTCACCCTCGCCTGTTGCGACGAGATGGTTGCAGCCGCCATCTTGACCCTCTCCGCGCGGGACCTGATGGCCTACATCGACTGCGGGGGTCCCCCGAAGGACCTAGCTAGGCTCGTGAAGGCGAGGTTGGAGGAGAAAGAATTAGAGGGAATGTTGGAGGAATTTATAGTTTTCTCCAACGTTCCTCCGAACTTCTCGTCATCCTCTGACGAGGAGTCGTTGTCCCCGACTATGTCGTTACCGAGGTCGGGGAGGTACAGTAGGTCGAGTAGCTACTCTTCAAGGATGGTAAGTATGGCGGAGGCGATAGTGTGCCACCCGGGGAGTTCTTTGGTGGCGGTGATGATTCAGGCGATCACGCACCGGGTTAATTATGTTTGGGTGATTGAAGAGGATTGCAGCTTGGCTGGGATTGTGACATTTGCTAACATCTTGGAAGTTTTCTATGAACATTTGCAGTCCATGGCCTAATGAGATTAGGAAACATGGGAATTTTCTAACTCTGTTTGAGGAGAGAGTGGAAAGAATAGGGACTCTGTGAATATGAGCTTTTTATTTTGTTTCGTTTCAAGTATTATTCGGGATTGAGGATTTGCTGATTTGGGTCTTGGCTGTCATGATTTTGTATGTTTGATGTTATATTTCTCTGTTTTGCTTTTAATAAAAAGTAAAAAGTAACCTATTGTCAGATTTGATCTTGATCTCACATTCTCATTCTTTAACTTCAGGTGTCTTTAGCTTTAGATTCAACTGTTCTGTTCTTTTAACTAGATTTGGACTTGTCTAATGAACAAGGAAAAAGGACACAGACTCCTACAAAAATGTCTTGGTTGTAACCTAGGGGTAATCTACAGCCGAGATTTGAAAGTCTAATTCCTTTCAAGACATTTAGGTTTGAAACCTCTCTTTGTTGCTATCAATTCTTGAATTTAGTCGGCTTATACGGGGTTTTGTCCAGGTTTTAATCGGCCACCACTAGTGAACGGTGAATTTGTTCCCCGATTAGTCGGTTTATACGGGGTTTTGTCCAGGTTTTAATCGGTCACCACTAGTGGACGGTGAATTTGTCCCTCAATTAGTCGGTTTATACGAGACTTTGTCCAGATTTTAATCTTTTTCTTAAATGTGATGTTCAAGTCTTGCTAGTGTGAAATGTAGCTTCGTCTTTCTCTATGTTTCGTAATTTTAAATAATCTGATTTTCTCACCCAATAAATACTAACTTTGTGCAGTTGCCAAGTTTCTTAATGTTCACATGAGTATGGGCTCTATTATGTAATGGACCAACATTCAATGGAATTAATGATAACTTTGAACAGCTTTAGGGGTCATATTATTATAAGTATTTCATGCAATTAAGTTTTTAAAGCACCCTGGAAAACAGACAGTAGTTAGATAATGCTAGTAATAGAGCTACTCCAGGAGCCTAGCTAACTAGTCATTTTGGATAAAATAGCTAATTAAATTTATTAAAAATAATTTCAACAAACTAGTCAAAGAATCAACTACGATACCTCACTGTTACAGTGACTCAATACAATTGCTGAGTCACTGTTAGAGGTGGCAAATTAGCAGGTTTGAGTGGGTTTGGATGGATCAAAATGGGTTGTGGATTGCGTATGAAAAGTGAAACGTAGGTCAAAACAAACTGAATTTAATATGGACAAGTTAAATATGACTCAATCGTACTCATGAACCCGTTTCAACCCGTTTTTTGTTTACCTTTTTTCATTTTTCCCCTCTCCTCTAAGATGGCTTTCAATGACTTGAAAAACTTTGAAAATGATACTAATTTTGGAAAAAGTTTATTACAAGCAAAACTAAATGAGATTTTTAGTTGTTCTTTTCCTCGTTTCGGCCTGGAATGGTTTTGCGTTTTAGTTGGAATCTCCTACTAAATTCAATGGATTTTTAGTTGGAATAGATTGTCCCGTGGCTGTGGAGGATCCAAATCTTGTACCCGCAAAATACCTCAAGGATCAAGAATCTCATACGGGTTTTAGATAGCACTGAAAAAAAAATACAGAAGGATGAATTAGCCTTTCGGCCTGAAAAACTGATTGGATTGACTTATTTTTTTTATAAAAGAGAGAAGGGAGGGAGGGACAAATGGTATTTTGAATATAAGGATAAATAAATTGAAACACGTGAATAACACGTGACAGCTTTTTATCACTATTTTTAAATAAATTATTAACAGTTTAAATAATATAACTAAATAGTTAAAGGGGGTAATACAATTTACTTTTTAGATGAAGGGGTGAAAGTGATAAAAATAGATAGTTTGGTGGTGTATAAGAAATTAAGCTTAAATAATATAATAGAGTTGTGGCATGAAAATTTAAAGTCGTAGTAAAATGTAAATCAAAATTTGCATATAAAGATATGAAAACTTGAACCAAAATTTGTTCAATTGTAGCAAAATTTATACTTTTTATTTTACATAATTTTATATTCAATATAAATCTCAATTGATTGATCTTGATGATCGTGTTTTAAAAATATATAATTTTATTAAAAATAAATCCTTACAACAAAAGTTAAATTAATTACATTTTGACATACAAAAAACAAAAAATAAACCCGACCATTGCCTTGTAAACGCTTTGGGTATATTTTATCACGTGTCACTGTAGTTTGATTAAAGTTTAATTTAAATAATAAAAACTCTATAATTTCAATCTAATTTGAATGTAGTTTTTTTCTCAATACTCGTTCACAATTTCAACGGAAAAGAGGTGTATGATAAGACATATTGACATTTCCAATCCTCACTTTACATTCAAATTTTTCACAAATATTGACATATGAAAAACATTGGGAAAAAATTAAAGTTGTATGGTTCTAATTATTTAAATTAAAACTATAAGGATCATAGTGAGACTCTGATCAAATTACAATGACCAATAATAAAATTTGCCCTAACCTTACAACGGTATTAAGTTTTGTGTGTTATACTTTGAGGGCATGTTTGTTTTGGAGATAAGAATGTCGGATTGAATTATAAATTTTGTGGGGTCACTAATATATTATTTGTGTCACCATTTGAGGTTGGATATGTAATCCGATAGATTTGTAATCCATCAAATTGATTGAATTTATAATACGACTCACCCCCCATTATTACAAATTCAGGGGTATAGATTAATCCTAAAATTACTAAAATACCTATAAAATATCCAGCATTACTAAAATACGATGCTATAATTTATCCAAATAATTTTATTCTTAAATATGATTTTTTTTTTAGCAATAATCATGTATCTATAAAGCCATGCATTTGTTCAAATCTTATCACTTCAACATATAAATTTACCTGTCATGCCAGTCCCGTGGGGTAGGGCGGTATGGCCCGACTAAGGTGTCCGGAACAACACCTTTTG
>BRYF01000017.1:16072500-16075000 GCA_030159135.1 Actinidia polygama
AGTACTTTTGTACATGCAGAAACTAAGAATCAAATGCCAGGACTTAGACATTTTCCCAGGAAATATAAAGTGTATACTCGCAGTCAAACATAATCCTCTTCTCTCTCAAAAAAAAAAAACCCAGTAAACATGTATGTTTGGAGTTTCGATGAGGGATTGGATTGGATTGGATATAACCTCGTCTGTGCTCACATATCCAGCCTTATCCCTTATTTGAAGCAGTTCCTTTGTATTGTATATGCGCCCATGGTCTATCCCGTGACTAATAGTGTTGAGTTGGAAATTGGCCACATCAACTTTATACGATATCTATCGTATAAGCTTATACCACGTAGTATAAGAAAGACTATAGACGGATAATGAGACTAATTTACATAAATAACCTCAATAATATACAATGTTGGATATGACTAAAGGTAATGTGGTGAATTCACTCTTTATCCATTTTTACATTTGTTATTCCATAGCCAAATAGTGTATCAGATTGGATAAAGGTGAAAACTTTTAAAACCAAAAGATCCACTCTAAACATGGTATAGGATGCAGTCAATCCCCTCTTCTACAATGATATAGACGAGTTGGATTGTATAGTTATATAATCCTATCTGCCCCCTTCCAAACATAGCCTAAACTGGGAGGAAGAAACCGACAAACATGTTACTGTGAGAATTATCCAAGATAAAGAATATTGCATCTTGATCTTGTGCACAAGGCTCCCAATTTATAACAGAGTATGGAAGAGTTAATTAGTAGACACTAGTCAGCCTTATCATCACTTCTCTAAAAGAGGTTGATTCCAATGCGGTCATGACTGGAATCTTACTAACATATGGGAAAGATAAGAACTCAAAGAGACAAATAAGATAATTCACGCGTTCTGAAAAATAATCTTTTTTTTCATATGGATCATCTTGAGCACCAAAACCAATAGAAGTTTAAAAAACCTTACCCATTTTCTCTTAGTAATAATATCAACTGTGGGTTCTATCCAATGCCAAACTTTGCACGGAAAGTGAGAAGCTAAAGAAACCGAAAATAAAACGATAGGAACGCAATTAGTTATGTCCATTTTAGCTTGATTTTGATCCATCTTTCTGTTCTGATACAAATAAGCACTCCAAGCCACATGTTTCAGAGCAATTTCCAAACCTTCCTTTATGTTTATTCCCGGCTATTCCTTTTTCTTTCCTTTCCTTTCCTTTGTAGTTTTTCAATTGTATTCACAAAATGTATAAAACAAGGCACAAATGTTTTCGAATCTTCTAAACTATTTCCCTCTATTTACAGTTAGAATCCATTTAAGTTAATCCAATGACTGAGATTTCACCGAATCATCTAAGACTATTTTTTTTCCAAAAAAAAAAATATCACTTCCTTATTCTCAAAGGTGTGGAGCTCACATAAGTTGTGATCCAATGACCAAAAAATCTCTACAACTAGGCATATTTTTTACTCATTGGATTATTTTTTTAATAGAACCCACAAAAACAACAACTAAAACACTCAATTTTTTTCTCATTTCTCCAAAACTAGCAACATTTTTTTCAAAATTATTATACTTTCTATTTTGTTCTCCATTTTGTAGTAATGTATCTCTTATCTGACGCTTATATCTTATTTGTTTTTTAAATTGTAAAACTTTAACGAGTACATCTAAAAAAGATTTTTTTTACTTAGGTACGAAAATTACTAGTAATACTGTAAAGTTGAAACATAGGAAGAAGAAACCACAAGAACATAGATGAAGCTATCAAAGATAAAGATAGAACGAATATGCCCCAACAAAACGATTGAGAACATAAATAGAAGCACTCCACTCCAGATCGATAAAGAATAATTGTATATGAAAACAATACAAATACTGTTACAATACGAACCAATGACCAGAATTAGAAGACAGTGAATGAGAAAGGAATCAACACCTCGCGGTTATCGGTGACCTTGAGAACCAATTTTCCATCACAATTGAGCAGCATAAAGGAAATAACAACAAAATAAAATGGAAAAACAAAGGTATTAGCAAGAAATAAGTGTCTAGACAGACATACAACAAAGGTATTAGCATGAACTCTTTCTAAAATATATGTAGTACCCATGTCAGACATACAACAATTGCGCGGAGATATAAGATAATGTGTCTAGACACGATGTTAGACATTCACTGCTAATCATCTGATCTATTAATTTATATCCTCTATTTGATCAGATATATTGGAGGCCAACATACGCTTACTTTGAGGAAAGTAGTATGCTGTCCAACAAAACAACCCGCCGCGTGCCCCTCCAGAAACACATGATTCGTCTCATTTTCACCTCAATCTACATGATTCTAATAACACTCATTGCTGCAGCCATGCCTTTCTTCGGAGACTTTGTTTCTATCTGTGGAGCTATCGGGTTTACTCCACTGGACTTCATCTTCCGGAAGCACAACAGCTGCTTATTCGCTGATGTTCCTTAACATGGGAATTGCTGCTTGTTTCTCTGTTGTTGCAGTCTG
>BRYF01000017.1:16082500-16085000 GCA_030159135.1 Actinidia polygama
TCAGAAATCCTAGCAAAATGGTTAACATTTAAAGATTTTCTTTTTAAACTAATGTACAAAAGGTAAATTGATGCATTTAATATAAAGTATTTCAATAATAAAATCTATCAATCCAAAAAATTATAAGAGAATTTTTTAATTATTAATAAATGCTTAAAATATTTAATTTTTTTAATTCAGAGAATTATAAGAGAATTTTTTTAATTATTAATAAATTCTGAAAATATTTATTTTAAATTATTAGTAAATGCTGAAAATATTTAAATGAAAAGTTGAAGAAAAATCTTTAAATGGAATACTGAATCTTATGTACATAGAACATGATTATAATAACAAAAAAGATGATAAAAATAGGGAAATGATTTTTGCACTTCTTTTTTTAGCAAATGCACTCTATCATTTGGTAATCTGTTTTTTACTTTTTTTTTTTACCAAATGCACTCCATAATAAGGACAAAAAAATGTGGCCCTCATCAAACTTGCTTGCCAAAGCTTTCCTTCGTCAATTAGGCCTTCGTCAATAAAATAAAATATTAATTCATCTCTTTCAATATTTCCATCTTCAGGATGCAACACGCAATACAAGAAACAAAGCTTCAACTTCATATCATTCAAGTTCGATCTTCAGGATGCAACACGCAATACAAGAAGCAAAGCTTCAACTTCATATCATTCAAGCGACTGTAACTAAATTCCAATATTGTTTGTACCTCATTTTCCATGTTTTCTTTCCCCATTGTAAGTTCTTCCACAATTTTCAAGACATTCCTCCACTCTTGAATGTCGTTAACCTCTCTCATGCTTCCAGCCATGGTAATAATGGCCAGTGGCAAACCAGCACGCTTGGCTGCCACAGACAAAAGTTCTCTTTGCTGCTCAAGTTTCTCTTCAAATAATTTCCAAGCTTCTTCCTCATTAAGAGGTTGCACTTTGAATTTTGCTTGACAACCTATCCAACGGCATACGTCCAGTGCGCGAGTTGTCAGAATCAACTTCCAAGTCTTACGTTCATTCACTTTGTTAGGAGCTCCAACTTTATCTCGAGGAATCTTATTCAATACATCATTCAAAAAGAGTACATTTTTTTCCCTTGTCAATGTTTGTGACAGTTTTGCTGCCCTTTTTTTCTCATCATCTTCATTTGAGAAGTTCAATTTCAAATTTTTTGCAATGTCATTCTGCAACTTACTAATGCTATTTTCTTGTGATAAAGTAACCCAATAAAGACGATAAGCAAACATTTCAAAATCTTGTATAAGTCTGTTAAACATATGCAAAGCAAAGGGTTGTTTTGCCAACTCCCCCATTCCATGTATTCCAATGCACAAGACTTTATCATCCATTAAGTACGCCAAATTTCCTCCAAGTTTCGATTAGATGTTTCAATTGTTAACTCTGGTACTGTTTTTCTCTTCAACTTTGGTTCTGGTGAGTCTATATATTTTGCTTAAATATTCCCTAAAGTATGCGCTCCGTGTCACTGTTCAAGTCTCCAAAAAAAAGGTGGAATACTCTGGAAACCAATTCACTTGGCGTTCTAATTAGTGTTCTTTTTTGTGGTGGAAAAAAAATGTAAGGTGTATCGAATATAACGTATCAGAAGGAAAAGCTGGTGGATCTTGACGAGTCCCTGCACCAAATTGGAATGCAAGTGGTGGAAGGGGGACACCTCAATCTTGGCTTCTCTTCCTACAAAACAACTTTTCAACTCACTGCTAATGGTGACTCAGTGACTCTGATTAATGCCAAGGTGGTTTATGAGTTTGAAGAAGATCAAGAAAATACAATAATGCCAGTTATGACAGACATTAATGTAATCAGTTGCTTTCATTGAGCACCTTGAAAATTACATTTTAAACCAAAGTATTTAGGCTTTGTTACAGTTGCTTTTTGAGAATTGACCTTCTTAGACCCCGTTTGGGGGAAGTTCTTTCTTTGATTTTTGGATATTTAGCCAAGTTTTTTTTTTTTTACTTTGACTGGAATAAGTTTTCTTGTCATCCAGTTGGTTTTTTTCTTTGTAAATTTTATTTGGAATATTTGTAGTATATTTACCAAAAAATCTAAAAAACTAACTAGTTTTTTTGGATACCCCAAACAAAAAACTTAATTTTCTTGTTCCACTTTATCTAAACAAAAAAATAAAAAGTAAAATAACTTTAATTTTTTAGCTACTCCAAACGGGGAACCACAGGCCATTCATTGGCTATACAGAACGACTTGATCCATTTTACATGGGAATGAGAAAAAAAAGTAAAATCAAGTTTTAAAAAAATCTTATGTCAGCATCCACATCTTCCTCAATAGATTTAAGCCAAATTATAATTCGGAAACTATTTCTTAATTTTACCTAGTAATTTTTTTAACAATAACTCTATCAATTTCCTTATCAAGAAAATTAATTAAAAAGTAAACAACAAATGAATAGTTTCTAGTCATTTTCACTAGAAACCGTAGTAACATTAAACTTGTAGCTTGTTTTGGATACCTATTTTGGATA
>BRYF01000017.1:16120000-16137500 GCA_030159135.1 Actinidia polygama
ACCTTCTAATAGTTAATATATTTGGCATAAAAAATATAGAACCAGTTACATAAGTGTCATGTTGTAAGGTTTTAATTTTTATTTTTTTTGAATATGGATAATTTGGACGTATATATGACGTCATAATGTTATGTGTGTGTGTGTATATATATATATATATATATCATTATGGACTTTTGTGTAAAATGGACCCATTTAATTTTAATTGGGCCATATGTGGAGTAGTTGGGCCTATATATATTTTATCTTGGGCTTAAATAAAATTTATATTGGTCTTCAAAGTATTGAAAGTGAGTTGGTACAGAGTGGGTCAAATATTTGGCACGTGAGTAGTTTGAGTTAATTGAGTTTGCCAAACAAGGCTTAAGGCCAATTTGGGCATTTAGTGTATCTCTCTCTCTCTCATTTAACCTAAAAACAATCTCAACACATCTTCTTTCTTTTCTCTTCTCTTCTTATCTTTCTCTCTAGGGTTTTGAACATTCAAAACTAGATTTGTATATATTGGAGTGAAGTTTGAGTGATAGTCCTTTGAAAAGATTATCTACTCAACGGGGGCTTTGATTTGAGCCAAGAAGGTTGGAGATTGAAGCAAGTTGGAGAGCTAGAGCTTATTTCATCTTCTTCAAGCTTTTAGAGCTTTCTTGCTTGAATTTGATGTAAATGGGGTTTCTTTGTTGGGGTTGTTATTAATAGCTTAAATGTAGCCTACTGAGGCATTATTTTGAGTGGTGAACCCTAAATCAAATATTTGGTTTGTTTAAAAAGTTTGGAGTTCTGAGATTTGAAAATTGTCTGTCTTCTGCAATGTCTACCAGTAGTCATATTCTTTGTATCGGTAGTTTCCTTTGTTTCCTAAGATTGACTTGAGGGCCCGACCTATTGGTAGTATTCTTTCCACTACCGGTAGTGATTTTTCGTATTTCGCAACTGGATGGTCGTCTACGAGTAGTATTTTTTCAACTATCGATAGTGATGTCTACCGGTAGTACTTTTTCCACTACCGGTAGTGAATATCTTGTATTTCTTCTTTGGATGACTGTCTATCGGTAGTACTTTTTTCGCTACCGGTAGTGATGTCTACCGGTAGTACTTTTTTTTGTAAGGATTCAAAAAAAATTTTTTGAATATGACGTAAATAGGGCATACATGTGATGCCATCACACTACGGGTATATATATATATACATATATATATAAGTGTATTTATATTAGAAGATAAAGTTGAGTTTTTATTTTGGGCTTCAAAGGAGATGTGTGAGAGAGTTTGTCAAATGGAGTGGACCCAAGATTAATTTTGGTTTGGATTTATTGATTGGGCCAAACAAAGCCCAAAGCCCAAGGAGGGCATTTAGGTCTTTTCTTATCACTTGACCTAACTCAAGTGCTAGCATTTATCAAAACATTTTGTTTTCTTTTTCTTCTTCTTCCTTTGCTCTTTCTCTCTCTAGGTTTTGAACTAAGAGGGTTTTGATCATTTGAGCTTAGATTTAGTGAGTTAGAGTGTGATTCGAGTGGCAGGCTTGGAGAGAAATCATCTACTCGACGAAGACTTCGTATTGAGCCAAAAAAGTTTAAAATCGGAGTTAGTGGAGTTTGAAGCTTTATCTCATCTTCTTCACCATTTTTGGAGCTAGCATTGCTTGGATTTGAGGTAAAGGAGGTTATTTTGTTGGGGTTTTACTTTGAATTTGTTATTAATGGCTTATATCTAGCCTATTGAGATTGTATTTTGAGTATTGAACCCTAAATGAAAGATTTGATTTGTATGAAAAAGTTTGGAAATGAGAAGTTCTAGAGTTTGGTTGCTGATGGTAGGTATCGACACCTTTGAATAGTAAATTTGAAAATTTAGCCACTGATGGCAGGTGTCGACACCCAGGTTTCAGGTGTCGACACCTTTGAAGAGGAAACTTACGTTTTGGCTACTGGCTTCAAGTGTCGATACCTGAAAAGTCAGGTGTTGACACCTAATATTTTTTAAACAGTAAAAGTTTAAAGTTTTTGGCTACTAACGGCAAGTGTCGACACCCGATTTTCAAGTGTCGACACCTATGAACTGTATAAAAAAATTAAATGGTTTACTTTGAGCATGATGATATTTTATATACTTTATTATTGTATTAAATTTTTGATAAATGTAACAAGTGTGTATGTGAAAGTGGAAAATGTAATTTTGTGTATGTATCTTAAAATTTTGGGTTGAGATTTATGTTAATGATTATGAGTGTTGTTCAATAATAACTAGTTATTATTGACGGTTTTGAATGCTTGTATAGTATGTCATTGCGTTTAAATGTTGATAAATGTAACATAGAAGTATGATTGAACTTGTGAAAAATATAAAATTTATTGTTTGCATTGAGGCTTTTAGTAAAATGCAAAGTTTATATGTGTGTCAAAAATTAGAAATAGTTTGGGAATGACACATTAGGATATATCAAATTAGGTACGTTGTGTACTCGGAATAAGATAGTTTAGATTAAACCGAAGTTAAGATCCTAGATGGCAATTGTGTGACAGTAGGGAATGTCACCCCTACGGTGAAAGCCCGAGAAGTTGACAAACTTGAAAATCCTAGATGGCAAACGTATACACGGAAGGCACGTCAAAGCCTATGGTGAAAACTCGGGAAGTTGACAAACTTGAAAGTCCTAGATGGCAAACGTATACACGAAAGGCATGTCAAAGCCTACGGTGAAAGCCCGTGAAGTTGACAACGGTAGAGATGTTAGTGTCTACGATAAAAGTTTGAGGAGTGGGACGAATGTTATCTCATGTGCTTAGTGTATAATGAGGTTGATTAAGCATTGGCCTAGTGTGTCATTTGAAGGAATTGAATTATTACTTTTTTAGAAGAGTCGAGGACATGGGGAAATTGTTGGATTTGGAAAACCATGGATTGGAATCAAAAGTATATTTTGATGTTAATGAAAACATATTTTATTGCATTATATTTTTATTGTATAGTTGTGATTCATGATTTTGGCTTGAGACATCAAGTCCATTGTTAAATCTTTTCAAGGTAACTCACATTTACTAAATTAAATTTCAGGTACCGAGGGTTATCCTGAAACTTGAGGCGTGTGGATGTCCTTTTTGTTTATTTGTTTAGATAAACTTATAGACATGTATTTCTGGAAATTGTAATTATTCTTTTGGCCTGGTGTGGGTATTGTCCATGGATTATCATCCATATTTTGTATTTGATAGCTCATGGAGAGCATGATCCCACGGGAGGGATAGATGTACTGTACTCTGATGTAATGACAAGTATATTTGTCATGTTATTTAGTTTGACTTTTTTGCATTGAGTTGTTTGCTTACGTAGTCAGGTCTTGATTTGACTGGAGTGTGACTTTTTCACTACCGATAGTGATTATCCGTATTTTGTCTCTTGATTATTCTATCTATCGGTAGTGCCCAGACTCCTACCGGTAGTCACCGCAGTAACAGATTATGAAATGCTTTGAAGAAAATACTTTAGTTTGTTTCAATAATGGTTTATATATAGTTATGATTACGAACACTATTCATATAAAAGCATTCAAAAGATTTCAATAATGATTATTATTGACGGTTTTAGTAATTTAATAATATGTTGTTTACATTTAAACTTTTGATAAATGTAAAGTTTATGAACGTTGAATTTTGGAATTGATTTTGGGAATGACACGTTAAGATATACCAAATTTAGTACATGTTGTACTCATAATAAGATGGCTTAGATTATGTTCGCGGTGAAAGACCGAAAAACTACACGGAAAGCATATAGCGATCGTGTGTGGATAGGGAATGTCGACCCTTTTGGTGAAAGTTCGAGGAATGCGGCCGGGTATAGGGAATGTCATAGCCTACGATGAAAGCCCGTAAAGTTGACCAGATATTGTCCCATATGCTTAGTGCATGATGAGTTTGGTTAAGTATTAGCCTAGGAGTATCATTCGAAATAATTGGGTTATTGTTGTTTGTGAAAAATTGAAAAGTTTGTAAAATCATTGATTTGATAAATCATGAAATAAATATTTTTGGGAAAAACCAAAAAACGTAAAAACTTAATAATTTGTAAAATCATGTATTGGAATCAAAATATTTTGATATGAATGAAAGCATACTTTATTATATTATGTTTTCATTGTATAGTTATATATAATGGTTTTTGACTTGAGAAATCAAGTCCATTGTTAAATCTTTTCAAGGTAACTCATATTTACTATAAAAATGAATTTCAGGTACCGAAGTTTATTCTGATTCATTAGGCATGTGGATTGCCGTTTATTTTTATTTTGCTTAGAAACTCGTTTGTGTATTTTTGGGTAAGTGTCATATTCTTTTGGCCCGATATAGACATTGTCCATGAATAATTATCTATATTTTGTATTTGATAGTTCATGGAGAGCATGGTCCCATGGGAGGAATTCATTTTACTGTACTCTAATGTAATAACATGATATTATCATATTATTTTCGCTATTTTTTTTAGTTGAATGCTTGCTTACGTGGTCAGGGCTTGGGTTGATCAAGGTGTGACAACATGGTATCAAAGCTCTAGGTTCAAATACCTATGAGTTGTGGAGTGGTTAAGCCACAATTGTTTCAGTGTATAGTTGTTGGGGAATAACGCGAGAGTATGTTACATATAATTGATATAACATGTATAGAGCTCTAGGTTCGAATACCTATGAGTCGCAGGGTGGTTAGACCACGTTCATTTTCATGTCTAGGTATTGAGGGGTAACGTGAGTGTGCTATCTATGTGATAATATAACATGAACATACATGGTATACATGGTATCTTTTTATTGATTTACATGTGGTATAACAAGTGTTATGACTGAATCATAAGTAAAGAAGATTGTCTTAATGTTTTCTTGTGGCATTGTGTAGAACATGCCACCACATCAAGCGAGAGGTCGTGCGAGGTCACTCACATGAGCATGTGGGACTTGTGCAGCATACGGAGCTCGTGGAAACCATGAAGAGGAGAATAATGAGAATCACCAAGAGTCAGTGATGGGAGGAGGAGCCAATGCTCCCGGTGGAAACGTTTGGGTTGTTGGAGGTGCTCCATCTACGGTGATTAGTGCTGCGAAATTTATGCAAGAAGTGTTCACCGCCATTGAACAAGTGGTGAGGAACACGGTGTAGGAAATGCTAGTGCCAGCTAGAGCAGTATCTTGCTAGGAGTGTTCACCGTCATTCAGTCCGAGGGACTCTTTTCAAAAAAATCAAAAAGTTCTATGTCACAGCAGCAGTATCCTGCTAGGATTTCAGCTAACATTTCAGTAGTGTCATCTAGATAGACATCTCGAAGAAAGCCAATTTATTTTGGTTGTCACCAACCGAGACATCGTATTGCGGACTTCCCACTGAAGGGTCAGCAGAGGCAGTCGCAATAGAGGGGATACTCCCGTGTGCAGGCAAAGGAGCAAGAGTAGTCACATGTTAGGAGACCACCTACTTGTTTTCAGTGTGGTCAAGTTGGTCATATCATGCCAGGAAGAGCACTCGGGGAGCTTTGAGACCACAAGCATTGGGTCAAAAGAGTGAGATGACTCAGGGGCGGGTTGACGCTATGACATCAGCAGAGGGATCGTCGGGGACAGCGGGACAACAGGAGTAGTAGTTGGATACCTCTGTTGTGCGAGGTATTTTCCTTATGTTTAATTCGTAGGACTCGTGGATTGGCAGAGAATATTCTAAATTGTGAATTTATTCAAGATGAGTGAATGTTATATGTAAGTTAGCGAGGTCATATAGGAGACTAATACTTTATCACAGAGTATCGATAAGAAGACATCGATGGTATAGTAGATATGTTGACAGACAAAACTTATTATTTTAGTTAGTATTGCAGTCATAGGGATGATTAATGGTTGAAGTTATTGACAAGTTTAAATTTATCCTTGTGACATACTATGGATTGAGTTCACTGCTAGATAATATTCTAGAGCTATAATGATGAGAGGGCAAATAACTTAGTTCGAAATTAAATTTGAAGTTTGTGGACAAAGTTGAATATATATAGGTTGGACTAATACCGAGTGATTCAAAGAGTGATTAATTATATTGGGCAAGTTAAAGGTGAATTGGTGATAATGATCAATTGTGACTTCTAACAAATGTTTGGGATATTGGAATAATCCACTGATTTTAGTTAGCGTGGTATTGAAAGATGGAGATTATCTGAAAAGATATGAAAGTATATGAGGTTCAATTGGTTTATATGGATAGTTGTCAGTGAGAAGAATGTAATTATGACTATGGTATGAGACATTGTGGTAATATTTGAAAAAGTATGTGAAAGTGATGATCAAAATAATAAGTTATAGTTTCTAAATGGTGCAAATTATATATATTTATTTTTATGGATAATTTGAAGTTCAGAAAGAATTATGGTTCAGATTTTTTTTAATTTATGATCGAAATGATTGCTATTGTGATACATGCGGAGAAAATCATTGGGTAAGAAAATAAATTGGGGCATTTGGATATTGATGATCTACTCGGCAATTGAATTTTTAAGTTGCGAGGTTAGACAACAAAATGGTAAGTAGAGTATTTAATGACTTGTGGGTTTGGGGTGAATTGAGCGATTGAAGATGTGATGTTTGAGTAATAATTTGAAGTGTGATGGGAGTTGTTTGATCAATGTTTTATGTTTGACTTTATCGTGTTAGACATGACTAGTTTTGGCATGATTATTGGGATGGATTGGATTAAAATTTTTGTTGTCGATCATCGTAGTAAGAAAGTGATTAAATATTTGTTTATCGTAGTTGTTACGATATTTTAAATTAAAATGTTTGGAACCCTGACATTAATTTTGTGTGATCTGAGTTACCGTAGTAGTTTGAGTTATCTTCTAACCGATTGTTAGTCGATACAAACAATATGAATATAAAAATGTAGTGTCTGCCGTTTAGATATTTTGCTTACAATGTTTGGAGGATTATTGATTGCCTTGGAGAGTGGGGATAAAGTTCGATTGTTATTTTCTTTTCAGAATTGGGTCATTTACGGATGTTGAGCAAAAGGATCAAGTTCTTAGAGGAAAGAGCTTGCGTTGGTGAATGATTCTATGGCTTCATAATGGCATGGAAGATATTACGTGAGAGCGCAAGTCCAAGGTTCGCGCGAAGTATCCAGATTTGTGAACATTCAAAGCTAAATTCAAAGCTAGATTTGAATCTCTCTCTCTCTCTCTTCTTATCCCTCTCTCTAGGGTTTTGAACATTCAAAACTAGATTTGTGTATATTGGCTTGAGGTTTGAGTGATAGTCCTTTGAAAAGATTATCTACCCAACGGGGGCTTTGATTTGAGCCAAGAAGGTTGGAGATTGGAGCAAGTTGGAGAGCTAGAGCTTATTTCATCTTGTTCAAGCTTTTGGAGTTTGCTTGCTTGGATTTGAGGTAAATGGGATTTCTTTGTTGGGATTTAATCTTGGAATTGTTGTTAATAGCCTAAATGTAGCCTATTGAGGCATTATTTTAGGTGTTGGACCCTAAATGGAAGATTTGGTTTATTTAAAAAGTTTGGAGTTTTAAGATCTAAAAATCGTCTGTTTTCTGCGATGTCTATCGGTAGTCATATTCTTCCTACCGGTAGTTCCCTTTGTTTTCTGCATTGGCTTAATGGCTCGACCTACCGGTAGTTCTTTTTTCACTACCGGTAGTGATTTTTCGTATTTTGCCACTGGATGATCGTCTACTGGTAGTATTTTTTCAACTACCAGTAGTACTTTTTTCACTACCGGTAGTGAATATCTTGTATTTCTTCTCTGAATTGTCTACCGGTAGTACTTTTTTCACTACAGGTAGTGATTATCCATATTTTGTCTCTTGATTACTCTGTCTATTGGTAGTGCCCAAACTCCTACCGGTAGTCACCTGTAGTAACAGTTTATGAAATGATTTGAAAGAAAATATTGTTAGTTTGTTTCAATAATGGTTTATATATGGTTATGATTACGAACATTGTTCATAATAAATGCATTCAAAAGATTTTAATAATGGTTATTATTGATGGTATTAGTACTTGCATAGTATGTTGTTTATATTTAAACTTTTGATAAATGTAAAGTTTATGTAAGTTGGGTTTTGAAAATGGTTTTGGGAATGACACGCTAGGATATACCGAATTTAGTACATGTTGTACTCGAAATAAAATGGCTTAGATTAAGTCCACGGTGAAAGACCAAAAAACCTCACGAGAAGCAGATAGCGATCGTGTAGGGAGTGCCATAGCCTGTGGTGAAAGCCCGTAAAGTTGATCGGATATTGTCTCATATGCTTAGCGCATGATGAGTTTGGTTAAGTATTAGCCTAGGAATGTTATTCGAAATAATTGGGTTATTGTTGTTTGTGAAAAGCCGAAAAGTTTGTGAAATTATTGATGTGAGAAATCATGAAATAAATATTTTTGAGAAAAAACGAAAAACGTGAAAACTTAATGATTTGTGAATTCATGGATTGGAATCAAAAGTATATTTTGATATGAATGAAAGCATAATTTATTGTATCATGTTTTAATTGTATAGTTATGTATCATGATTTTTGGATTGAGACATCAAGTCCATAGTTAAATATTTTCAAGGTAACTCACATTTACTATAAAAATGAATTTCAGGTACCGAAGTTTATTCTGATTCGTGAGGCATGTAGATTGCCGTTTACTTTTATTTTGCTTAGAAACTCGTTTGTTTATTTTTGAAAAAGTGTAATATTCTTTTGGCTCGGTATTGGCATTGTCCATGGATTATCATTCATATTTTGTATTTGATAGCTCATAGAGAGCATGGTCCCATGGGAGGAATTCATTTTACTGTACTCTGATGTAATGACAGGATATTATCATATTATTTTTGCCGACTTTTCTTTAGTTGAACGTTTGCTTATGTGGCCAGGTCTTAGGTTGACCGGGGTGTGACATATGTGATCAAGTTTTAAACAAATTTTGAACGTAATACTAATAGAATAATTTTTAATAATTAAGAAAATATAAATAAACCGTTTTTAATTGAAAGATAAAAGTAATAAATAATAATAATTTAAAAAGTATTTATATAATTAAGTCCAAATAAAAAGCAAGGGTCTCAATCCCTTCTTCCTGAAAGGTTAGGTGAGAACTATTGGCTGGCTTCATAAAAGTCGATGAATTCAATATTTTAGGCGACAGCTGATATGCAATACAAATATTTGGACGGCACATAAGCCGTCTAAGTATTTTTAGCCTTATTTGAAACTCATTTTAATATTTAAATTATTTATATTATAGAATATTTTATAAAGATATATACTGTAAAAAAATTAATATTCGTTCACCACAATTTGATAACTTAATAATTGAGTTTGGCACAAAAAATTATACTCATTTATTTTGATATAAATTGATATTGATCAACTATTAATTTGTATCCAATTAACGTGATTTTTTTACAGTATTAAACTTTTCAATGAGATATACAATAAAAATATTTGGATTTTTAAAATAGACTCAAAATGAGATCCAAAATATTCAGATTGCAGAGAAGTTGTATCCATTTTTTAACACTTATTATGAATAATTTTGATCGGGTAAATGTAGGGGTGCAAAATGGGAAGATCTGGCCAGGCAGACTTGATTTGGCCACGATTTGGGGCGGATTCGGTCTGGGCTGAGTCCAGCCTGAAAGTCAACCACCCTACCTAGCCCGGTCCGTGGGATTGATCCACCCGATGGGCAGGCTGGGACCAACATGAACGGGCACGAACTTGGCGCGCGAGCTAGCCTTGCCTGGCCCAAATTATCTATTTATTTATTTATTTATTGGGTTTGTGTGATTTTTTATATTTTGGATTTATTTTAAAATATTGGCGACACATTTAGAATGTTATATTTTTTTATTTGGGTTTGAAATAAGTATCTTTTCAAGACTTTGATTAAGGAAATTATATACTTGTTGTAAGTATAATATATTTGTCTTATATATTGTAAGTAAAATACAATATAAGTAATAAGTTTATAATAATTTAATTAAAGAACTGATAAGTAATTGGCTTTATTTATACTTACTTTACTTTTACTTTTATTTTACTTGTATTATAAGTAATAGGTTTATTCGGTTAATTTCTTATAAAAAAATTATTAAAAAATTGTTTTATTTAACTTATATTGTAAGGAATAACTTATACTTACTTGACTTATATAAATTTATAAGTTAATTTAATTTATTTAACTGATAATTTACACATGTTTATGTTCTTAATTTTATAAGTAATATTTGTTATTGTTAATTATTTTGTTAGAACTAATTACTTAAAAAATATAAAAAATTCTCGTTATCATCCAATGCATCCATGGTCTTGAAAAGTTTTAGAATGTAATCCTTGTACGTAACCTCATGTTCAGTTCGTTGCTGTTGCATTATCCCAATTTTTAAGAAAAATTTAAAACTTTAGTATCTTCGGGCTCAACGAGCTTCTCCTCTTGTTTACTTGGCGATTATCTGCACTAAAAGCTACCTCTATTGCCACAGTTGATACCAGAGGGGTCAGTAGATCACGTTCCATGATAAAGATTATCAAAAAATTTCTTGTGTGGTCTTTCCACCATGCCAAAATATTTATACTCTCTCTCTCTCTCTCACTCACTGTTAAAAATTAATAAAGTATGTATCTAAGTATTTAAAAAGTTCAAGTATTTAAAAAATTCAATGCTTGATGAAACACTAGTAATTTGTCTACCAATGTTAGCTATTGCACTCCAAATGTTCTTACCTTGTTCGCCACTAGTTAAAGTAGAAGTTGTAGAAGTGGTGATGGAAGTGCGTTGTGTGGAATATTTTATTTCGTACGCAGTATATAGAATAGTTAAAACTAATTTAATATCATTATCGATAATGGATAGATTTACGTTTAAGTATATATTAATAGCGGTCAAAAAAATATACACTAGATAATTTAATCATAAGGTCCATTACAGCTAATAACGTAAGAGGTAAGGCAAATTCGTTCAATATTTTAAAATTTTTATTTTCATATGCGCACAAGCGTTTTTAAATATAGGTAAATCTCTATGTTCTTTATAATTATTAGCAATGTAATATATGTGTGTGATAACAAGTGGAGTAGTGGGATAATAAATACCAGAGCAATCGTTAGTTGCGGTATAAAAAAATTCTAATAATTTATAAATGGCATTACAACATCCCAATCATCTTGAAGTATCATACCCATTTTGTTTGCTTGTATGTAAAGACTAATAACTTCTTAAAAATTTTGAGTTGAACTGTAACATAAGATAAGTTGTGTTCCAATAGTGGTTAGTGACTAATGAAATTTTTTTAATTTTTGAGCCATGAATTTAAAAAAATAAATAAATTATTGGTATTTATATGCAGATCTAATATACATGATGACATGTCTAATTTTTTAAATTTTTCTTCAAACAAATCTAATCCATCTTGAACAATTAAATAGATAATATGACAAACACATCTAACATGATCTAAATTGTTACATATATAATATTTTAATTGTTGATTAAATAGTTGAATCGCGACGGTGTGATTGGTCATATAATTAAAAGTAATACTAAAAAGATTATTTTGAATACCATATTCTTGTAAAACAGTCATAATAGATAATAAAAAAAATGCTTGGCCAGAATGTGGGTACTCAATAGGGCGAAAATCAAGAATTAGTTTTTGTAGATTCTAAGTAGAACCAACATAATGTGCATTCAAAATATAATAATGAATGTGGTTCCTATCTTGCCATATATCAGAAGTGCATGAGACAATAAATTTATGTGCACGTAGATCAATAATTTATTTATTTCTTTATTTTGTAAAACTTTGAAGCAATCACTTATAATAGTAGTCCTGGAGACTACCCAAATTGAGGATTGATATAGTTTTTTTGAAAATGTTCAAATCTCGAATCAACTCTGAATATAAAAGGTTATTTCGTAGCGGCCGTGTACATTGACAAATATTCTCTCATTCTAACATTTGAATAAGAAAAATTACACAACCCCTACCTTAATGAAAGTTTTTTTGTGACTGTGATTGACCTACATTGCTAATATTTTTAGCTTGACACTTGTCAGTGTGCCTCCTTAGGTGGCTCGTGCCACTGGCAGAACTAGTAAATATATGTTCGCAGTAATTACAAAGAGCATTATTCATTGTTTTTCTATTTTTAGTGACCTGAACTGATCAAGAATATTGTCAATCTGTCGATCTTACTCTCTTAGGTGTTCTACCGGTGCTACTAGATGTGCCCGTGCCGATGACGGGCTGATCAAATTATTTGAGGCTATTTTGGATACATTATCATCACTTTCGGCTTCAAACTTATTGTATTTAGCCTTTTCAAAATCTTCTATATTGTAATCACAAGGATCCTTAAAAAGTATTTTTTTTTAAAAATACTGACAATACAATAAAACAAATTTTGATACTAAGATACCTCAAATCCAAAGCGCTTGAAATATCAGAATTCAATACTTCTTCAATACTTGAAATTTTTTAAGTAATCGAAAATTTGAGATTTTCTTCAACACTTTCAAAAAATTAAAATCTTCTGGAGTAAAATTAAAATTTTGTTAGAGGTAAGTATATAATTGCTAGATTGAGTAAAAATAAAGTGAGAAAGAAGTATGAAAGATTAGAGGTATTTATAAGAATTTTTGTGGCCTCATTTAATCAAAATACAAAAAAAAAATAGCCATTTATAATTATTAAGTAGGGGTATTTTAGTTATTTATAGCTCAAATATCATTTTATCTCCAAAACTAGTAGTTTATAATTGTTATGGAGGGATATTTCAGTTATTTATAACTCAATTACCATTTTACCTCCAAAACTAGTCGCTATATAGTTGCTGGCGGGCTAGGTTTCGAACTCAAACGGGTCGGACTTTGACGAAGTGTCTAGCCCGAAGCCTGTTGGCGGCAGGCTTCGGGCCTAATCCATGCCCTCGACAAGCCGGGCCAGCCCAACTCATGCCAAGTCCAGCCAGACGACAGGTGGGCCCACCGAGAGGGGCATTTTTTGCACCTCCACTAAAATAAATGACTATCTGTAAGCTTTCAAGATTTCGTAATTTCAACATAATGCCATTTTTTCAAAGATTTGCCTGTTTTATAATCTCCAACTCCGAAGCTAGAAGGCATCAATTATAGGTAATAAACCACCTCGGAAACCAGCCTGATGGCAATGATATTAATGCAATTAGATTTCGTTACGTCAATGGGAGAAATCAAGAGGGAGGAAAAAAGGCTTAAACAATCCCTATAGCAATGTAATAGTAGGACTGGACCAGAGGTCTTGAATAGTTCACTATTGAATTTAACTTGACCCATTTTCTCACATCCCCAGTTTGCATCGTCAAAATGTATGAGTAGCCTCTTCTACTTTATCAATTTTAGAAACTGTGAAATTTTATACCTAGATCAAAAGCTTAAGCCACTAGGGACTAGGTGAAAAGAAATTACCACTAAACTTGTACATTGTTGTTAAAAATCAAGAATTTCTTGGTTTAAATGATATCACTTGATCCTTTGATCTTATTAACTTGGCATTTACTCAAATCAACTAAAGAAACACTTGAGAGAAGCAACAGGTTATTTTCATATATATACTAGCAGTGAATGTTCATACGATGCGCGTGCAGAACTAATGTCTTGAAATGAATTGATTTTATTTTTTAATTTTTTACTTATTTTTTAACAGTTATTATAAACATGAAATAACGGTTATCAGGAATTATGATTGTATTATTTTGAAAGCGTAAAGAGACATTTTTAACATAAAAAATATGACCCGACTTCAAAATTACACGAAATAACGGTTATCAGCAGTTATGATTGTATTATTTTGAAAGCGTAAAGATGCATTTTTAACATAAAAAATATATGCCGACTTCAAAATTTTGCTTACACAAAATGGGGTATTCCCTTCATAGTAATATAGATAAAAAGTTTATCTTCCTCAACTTGTTCTGAAAAATCCTTGTCACATAAAAAAACATCCAAATTTCCCATTTGCTATATGCACCCACCCCTATCGGTTGTGATCGTTTAGGTGTCAGGAAAAAAAAAGAGAGAGGAAAATACTAAAAAATTTAACACTGTAAAACTTCTGTTTCCTGATTCTTTTGATTGTTTAGTTGTGGAATTTTTACCTAATTTATTTTGGCACTAGGATTAGTTTTTCTGAGAATTTATCTTGCAAAAAAAGTACAAAAATTTGTAGGTATCTTATTTTTCAACTACTTTTCTCCGCAATTCAACAATCAACTTATTTAACTTGTAAGTTATTTTATGATCAGAATTGAAATTTGATGTATGAACTAGATTGGATTTATATATTTTTTATATTATATGAATATTTTTTTGTGTGTGTGACGTAGGTTGGAATTTGATGTATGAACAAGATTAAAAAAAAAATTATGTTGTATGATTATTTTTCTTTTAAGAGTTAAGTTGAAATTTGACTAATTCAAATGGGTTTGTATTATGATATTGAAATTTGATTTTTTTTCTACATTTGGGTATTAGGTATGCCTGAATTTACCCGATACCCAATTTAGAGCATCCACATCAAACTAGTCAAATATATTATTTTGACTTGAAAGGTTATATAGTTGGCCAAATTTCGTGATATGTCCTATTTATTTTAATTCGGGGACTTGGATTATCAATCACAAGCATTCGAAAAAGTCTTCAAGCTTATTCATGCAAACTCGTACTAAGAGAGACGTGTATGATACATTGATGACGATAAAAGTGGACGTTGATAGATTTAGAGGGATCTCAAGGGTCAACACAGTGTGCTAAGATATCACAGAGAACTTGCGGGTACCTCAAGGGAAAATACCGAGATCTAACAATTTCACAAAAAGCTTGCGGGTACTTCGCGGGATGTCGCAGGATCTCAAGAGATCCCGAGGGAAAAAGATAAGAGCTCACAAAAATACACAGAGCTCGCGGAATCTTTGAGGGAGCGAGACGTGAAAAACTGCAACGTCAAAAATCGCACAACTAGAATTTTTTATATCTATTTAAGGCCCAAAATACTTTCTCAGACCTAGATCTGAGCCGCCACATTAAAAACTCTTAGAGAGAAGTTCTTCCTACCTCCCAAAGAGCCTAGAAATAGATCTTAGCACAAATCTTCTTCAATCAAATTGAAGATATCAAGATTCTTGATGGAGTTCAAGACGTAAAATCTATTCTAAAGGGATCTGAACGGTAATCAAGTACGGAGACGGTAAATTGTGGATACGAGCTAGATCTAGATAATCATTAGATCATGGAGTTGATATGTTTTGATTGTGAGAGTCTTGTAACTGTCTGAACATCAAGTTATAGTGCATAATTTTTGTCTGACAAAAGGGACACGTGATTTTTTTTTCATTAAAAGGTTTGCACGAAAAAAGTCTGGTGTATTCTTGATTGAATAGTTTGTTCTCTTTATGGTTTGAATCGTACAATATTGTTCATAGTCATAATATATTGATTAAATATTATACTTTTAAATCTTTAGATAAACTATAGACAAAAGCTAGTTTTTTCATGACTAATTTAGCTAGTGAAATATTTAAATTTATCCTAGCCAAAGTGACTTTTAAATTTAACTTTGGTATATATACTTATCAAAAATGACTAGGACCTATTCATTGTCTATCGACTTTTTTTTATATAAAATGACTAGTACCTATTCATTGTCTATCACTTTTATTTTGTTCTCACTAATAAAGATGCTAATGTAATTTATTTTTAAAATTGCTAAAATAAAAAGGGTCATTTTTTAATTAAATCTTAGTTCAGTGTTATCGAAGACTAGTAATAGCCCGTGACAGGTACTACACCCCCTAAAAGAAAGACAACTTCTTAGGCGTATTCATTAAAGTTTACAACTTAAAAAAAAAAGATAAGATATAAATCTCAAATAAAAGATACATTGCATGCACATACGAAGAGATACATTGTTATATAATGAAAAATAAATTAAAAATTATAATAATTTTAAAAAAATGTTGCTAGTTGAGAAGGGAAAAAATGGTATTTTAGTTATTTTTTGTGAGTTCCACTATAAATTGATTCAATGGGTAAAAAAAACATGTCTAGTTTTAGAGATTTTTTGGCTATTGAATCACATCTTATATGGCCCCATACATTTGAGAAGAAATAAATAATATTTATTTTATAAAAAAAATCAGTCAATAAATTAATTTAAATGAATTTCAACGAGATACTTTTTAAAATTTAAAAAAAAATATATCTTATATTATAGATGACGTGGATGTGATAGATTTTGGTACTGAAGGGAGGTTGATATAAGAGTTCGGGTCCCGATCCACACTCAATCATATTTAACAGAGCGTACGTGATTATTACCCTTTCGTTCGTATGCAATGGGATGCAATTCACTAACCATGCGCATGGTGCCATCATTGCTTATAAAAGAGCCATTGTGAGAAAAATATGTGTGAGATACGTGTCGCGCAAGTATTGGGTCAAACGCATATGATTGAGATATGAAAGCTGTTGGCAGATGGCAGGATAGCGTTTGATAAATCGTCATATGTCACGTGGGGGTTTGGCTTCGGCCGCCAAACACTTGCTTTTAACTCATCCGGTATGATTTTACAAAATTTGAACTTGTTGGAGGATAATTTTTTTTTTTTGGGGTCGAGTTTGGGTAAACGTGGTTGTCGGACTGTAGCTTGATCGATGAACTTGTCCAGGCAAAGATACTCAAGGCCACGTCAATGTCAGAGGATAACCTACACAACGAGTTTCATCTGTCACCTGCACGTTTGGATCTAGACTTCGATGATACAATGGGCTAACTATCAATCACGCTCTGAGGCATGATTGAGTTAGTTAGCTGCTTATTCGTTGATATGACAATCAACACATCATCACACGCACCACTATCAAAGGGAGCAAACCCTCTTTGTTAGGGGTAGGCAATATTGTCTCTCTCTCTCTCTCTCTCTCTCTCTCTCTCTCTCTCTCTCTCTCTCTCTCTCTCTCTCTCTCTCTCTGACTTCTTCTATCTAAAACCAAATCTAAAAAATCATCTCTTCTGTTCCGGTCACTAAATTGACCGTCAGAGAGTCGTCTCCGAAATAGCTCCGAACGATCTTTCTTACTATTTCTATCTTGTAGGCCCGTTGTCCTGTAATTAGCCATCAAGAATTGCTTTCCAACCACCGCTAATATCTACGTTCGATTTTCTATCATCTTTAACCCCTCGGAACTCATTGGATGTGTCTCTTGAACTCAAATATTTTACATGAATAAAGTTTGCGAAACTTCATAAATTAACGAATGAATTACTCTATATTCATATAAGATATGTGTTTAATATCTACGTGATAATGTGAGACTCATATCTCAAATAAAAATAGAGTAATTTATTTAGTAATTTATGAAGTATTTCAGACTTCATTCATATAAAATATTTGAGACATCGTTTCTCATATTAACACTTGAGCTAAACTCT
>BRYF01000017.1:16167500-16170000 GCA_030159135.1 Actinidia polygama
TTATTAAAAAAAACAAAGTGTAAAGATTTAGAGGGGTATGTATGAAATTTTAAAAGAGTTTTGGAAAATTTTAGTAGGGACCCAAGATCATCTCCATCAGTCTTTTTGATTTTGCTTTTCTATTTTAGTTAAATATTATTTTGTCTAACTTTTTGTTTTTCACTTTCTCCAACAATCTAAATAGGAAAATTCTTAAGTAGGATTGTTGAGTCCAGCCCATCTGGATGAGTCCAAATCAAGTAGCCAAGCTCAAGCTCGGTTGGGGCTCACATGGAGTGTTCATGTGACTGTGAAACTCTCAAGTTATCTAGGACTCTTGAGAGTGATTATCTTTTTGTTTTTCTAAGTAGAGTAAGATAACAATTTAGGTATTCTGTTAGGAATCTAACACCTTCTTCTCTTGGTCTATAAAAGGGAGAGCAGGGCACTTAGATTCAGTGCGTTAATGTGGTGTGCATATGCGTTGGGTTGTAGGCTGAGAGCGAAGTATTGTGAGGGTGAGATTGAGAGGCAAGGCAGATAGAGAGGGTGAGAGAAGGTGACTTGAGAGATCGAGTTTCCTCCTTTGTAATCCATTCGTTTGAATAGTGGATTGGTGATTTCTCTCCGTGGACATAGACATCGTTGGCCGAACCACATAAATCTTTATTATCTTGTGTGTATGTGTGATCGGTTATTCGTTTTGAGCACAACAATTGGTATCAGAGCACAACAAGGATATCATCTCTCTTTTTGGTCTCTCTGTTAAGCTCTATTTGGGTAAGTTTTCTTTCCGTTTTTAATAAAAAAAAAATTATCGTTTCATCAAAATTTTATACTTTTTTTGTTTACCTTTTGGGAGTTCGAAAACATAAAAATTTTCATCGGATTTGGGAAAAAGTTCATTAAAGACGAAAAAAATAATTTTTATCCTAAAAAATATTATCTAAAATTGATTTTTTTTTGTCTTTAATGATTTTTTTTATATATTCAATTTTTTTTTGTCAATAGAAATCAAAAAAATATAAAATTTTAAATAAACGATAAAAACAATTACGAAAGACGAAAGAATCCAAAAACTAAAGTAGTTAAAAAAAACCACAAAAAATTAAACAACAAACAAGGTCCATCAATCTCTTTTCAAAAAAAAATTGGATCAAGGAGTGAACAGTTACTCCCCAAATGGGGGAAGCACCGGTGGAAAAATTGAAATAGATAGTTAGAAAGGAGGATAGTGGAGGGAGGTTTTTGTAATTTTAGTTCCTAACTTGTCTAAATGAATTGTTTGAAGAGGCTGTAGGTGATGCTTTAAGGTGGGTGTTTGTTGCTGTAAAACTTAGGTTAAAATTTAATTATCTAAACGCATAAGTTGAAAAATATTAAAATGAGGATTTTTAAAAATGAATTTTTTTTAATTTTTAAATTTTTTTTAGGTACATGAACAGAAAACAGAAGCTATGAAAAAAACTTTAGCAAAATTTTCAAGATAGGAAAATGAGAAGGCTAACAAATACCCTGTTAGAACATCTCCAAGAGCCTAGGCATCCTACCCTTCTGGTTATTTTAGATAGCAAAAACACTAAAAAGATGGTCCAACAGCGTTTCTTAGTGCCCCATGGACGACTGAACCACCGCCGCCGACAGCAACGCCAATGCAGACCATTGTCAACAGCTCAGAAATCAAACACATTGAGATCAGCAAACCGTTGGTTCTTGCGAAATTCATCGATCAAAGGAAACAAACCAGTATTTTGCATATTCATTATTGCAGAGAGAAATGCTATGGGTACAACCATCTAGCACTTCAAATGCAAACCACATGAGGTGTTGCATTTGGATTGGCTGAGTGTGGGGTCCACCCTGTCCTTTCACCCCACACTCAGCCAATTCAAATACAACACCTCATGTGATATGCATTTTGAGGTGCTATATGATAGTACTCATAGTATTACCCTATTGGAGATACTCTTAGTGGCATACATTAGTAGTTTTTTAGTAACCCCTAGAAGAATGGGTTTTGCTATTGCTTATTCATTTTCTTATTCACTATTTTTGTCTTTTTTATTTTATAATTTTAAGTATAAGATAAGTTGTTATTGGAAAAAATATGACAAATATTGAATTTCAGATAACAATTTTCATTGTTATCAAATGATATATACAATGAAGCTAAAATTACATGTATAAACATAAAGTTAAAACTGAGATGCAAACGATCGAGTCTTGTAAATGCAGTCTCATTAAGAAAGATTCGTCATTTACTGAAGATATTGTAGATTTTATAGGCGTCTTCCTCTCATTGCTAGACTGCGTATGTCGGAACACTTCACATCTGTCTCTCTCTCAAAAACAAAATTTAAGACGTATGAAATTTTGTCTTACACGAAGAATATCAGCATATATATAGACTCAAAATGACTCATGAGTTGCTGAAACCATAATCTCCTAATTCACGTGAGTAATAATTGTTGCCCTTTAGACTGCTAACGGCTGCTCTTTGAACAACTTTGTCCATATTCGA
>BRYF01000017.1:16272500-16277500 GCA_030159135.1 Actinidia polygama
AAGGGCCCAGAAAGAACTAGGGTCGATTTACAATTTACAAAACCCACCTTCTCTCCTACCTTTGTATTTTGGGCCGAGGGACCAAAAGGCCCACACAGCTGTCATAGTTACTCCTTGGGCTTGTGGCTCGACTTTGGGCTTACTACAAGCTTGGGTTGGCAAGCAGGCCCAAAAAACCAATTTCTTCTCGTAAACTACAAATGCTGTTTTTCTTCTTTTTTTTGTCGCAAGACAGTGTTAGTTAGTTAGTAAGTTAGATTCTTATGGTAGGCCGATGTTGCTCTATTAACTCAAAACTGAGACCTCCGACACCCTCACGACTACTTGAGCTAATGCTGAGGGTCAACTACATCCGTGTTTGGATGAAAGATTTTTTTATTAATTTTTATAAAAACTATAACACCAAAAAAAAAATTATGATGCAAAATGAAGAAGTTGAATGAAAATACAATATGATAATGAAAAGATGGTGATTTTTGCACTTATTTCTTTGTCTTTACAAGGTAAAATTACACAAATCATCATTGTATATATGTTGTATGTTACTTTTACTACGTAGAAGGACATTTGAGTAATTTCACATAGTAAAAATAAAAAATAATAAAGTGCAATGGGATAAAAAGAGAGCATACAAATCATTTTCTATTTTTTTTTTTGAAAAAACAACCTCAAGATAAGGGCAACTATGACTTTTTCCAAAAATATTACGACCGGACAAAATATATTTAATTTTAATAATATGTCTGAATTAAGGGACCAGGGACATTTTTGTCCATTTACACTTTGTTTTGCCCTAGTCACAGTGTACCACTCACACCCATCCAAAATGAATTGATTCCCGACCAGAATATTTGGCCTTTATATGACTCCAGTACATTTTCCAAACTACCCCCCTCTTTCCTCTGTTGCTATAAGCTAAACTTTTCTGGACTCCCTATACCTTTTTATAAGTACAATAATGGAGTCCTTATGGTTTCTAAAAAAGAAGTCCCATGTCCTAATAAAGACCATATAGAAATTTTTTTGAAGAGTAATAGGATAGCTTAGAGTCCACCTAGTGAATACAATGTAAATAAATACCCATTACCCAACTCAGAGCATCTTTAATGGCAAGCAGAAGACTTGTCAAATTCATATATTGGCTTCATTCTTAAAAAAAAGGGCAAAATGGGACTAAAATAATTGCTCCATTGATTTTCTATTCTTCTTGTCAAATTTGGACAAAGTTGTTTTTTTTTGCCCAATAAGATACCAAGTTCGGTTTTACGGAAATTGTCACATCATTGTTAAGACGTTTGATGTTCGATGTTTTTTATCCAACGATTAAGAGTAAGTTTTTGTGTCAAAATAACATAAACGAATGGAGCAACGTTGCTAAAAATGACAAAAATAACACAATATCAAGCCAAAATTCAATAATGGTGTTGTCAAAATGACAAAAAAAAAAATCAAATATGTCAAAATGGCATAAACAAATTTTTGAGAAAAAAGATTAGATAGTTGAAAATTAATATGGGAGTTTGTTGTGCGAAGCCCTGTTTGTGATAATGGGTTTCGTATATATATTTTTTTTTTTAGTGAACGTTTTTTTACTATATTGATTAAAATTTATATTTTTCAGATTGTTCTTCATAGAAGCTCCCAAATATAAATTATTTGATTTTAAAAAAACTCACTAAAAACAAAAAAAAATCACTTTTAGATAATTTTTTTATCAAACATGTTTTTTTTTCATCCTTAATGATTCTTTTTCTGAATTGAATGAAAATTTTTACATTTTCAAACTCCTCTCATCAAAAGAAAACTTAAAATATAAAAATTTAATTAAACAGTGATTTTTTCTTACAAAAAACAAAAATTAAAACAGCTAAAAAACCCAAAAACTTGCCCCATACCGGGCCTAAAGATTAGCATTTTTACAGGAAAACTAACAAGAAAATAGTTTTGAATTTCCCAAAATAACTCTCTGACTGGTTGAGATGCTTTTAGACAAAAGCAGCCACTAATGCAATTGGGAAGCAGCTTCCTCGGCTAGTACAGACTGTACAACGGGACCATTTTCTCTGTGTTTTCTTTGAAGCCAAACACCCATTGGCATTTAAAATTGGGGACAAGTCAATTATGGCTAATAATGAAATTGCTATGCTTTTGTCAAATTACCATCTGGCAAACGTACCCAGTGACAAGGAGGACGATGATGGTGACCAAGCAGAACAAGGACAAGAACCAGAATTGGACAGTAATAAATGGTTTATGTAAATGTTCCTGTGGGGTCACAAAGTTCAATTCAGATTTGTTAAAGTTCGTAATCTTAATTTGTTTTTGACTAAATTTGTATAAAATTTAAAGATTCAAATCGTTTAATTTTTAAATATCGTTGCAATAATAAAGATGTGTAACAAAAAAAAAAATAATTAAGTATTAGCACGTTTCATTATGAAATAAAATATATCGTCAGAACAAATGTGCCTTGATATGACAGTTCATAAAACTCAATCATTCTAATTTATATCACATATCGTTCTTTCAACGATATCTAAAAGATGAATGGTTTGAATTGTCGAATTATACATACATTTAGTTAAGAAATAGTCAACTTCGTAATGAAATTGAGATCACCAACTTCAACCGATCCAAATTCAACCAAGTTTTAACACTTCCCAATGGAAAATTTTGTACCCACTAGCTTTGCTAAAGACAAAAACAATCCAAAAACACTCAAAAAACGGAGATTTTTTTAAGAAAAAATAAAAAAAGAATTCTAAAAATTAATAAGTATTTATTCAATTTAACATTAATTATATATAAAAAAATCTTATTTATATTCTTGGGTAAATCGCCAAGAGTGTTGGGTACCACCTCCTGTCCACAATGGATAATGAAAGACCAATACACAACACAAGATGGCATGTGGACATGCTATTGCCACAGCACTTACCATCCACTCTCCGACGCTTTATACGTTGGATAAGCTTGTGTACCACGGACCCAATATTTTCATCGGTGAAAACTCTTGGGCTCAATTTGGGATGGCAGCACAGAAGCAATGGAGAGAGAGAGAGAGAGGATTTAGAGCAGGTGTTTTGCCTTGGAGCAATTTTAATGGGAGGTTCTTGAGTGCTAAAATTTTAATTATCAAAATAGGATCTCAAAATATAATAAATCCATTTCAATAGGGTTCTATCTTGAGTTCTATTTATAACACCTCTGTTCAGAAAATCTATTTGTAGCACCTTTGTTGAGATGTTCTATTTGTAACACCCTCTCATCAGAGTATTTTTTTCCAAAAGGGTTGTATAAATACTATTGGAGACGCTAAAGTGAAAAATGAAACTCCATTTTTCCAACCTCCCCATTGGAGTTGCTCTAAGGCACACTACCGTCTTGCCTGTATCATATGGGGTCCACCCTGGTCTTAATAGTGCAATCAAAATCAATCATAGTATATAATTCATGCAAAAATTTAAATTGATTGGATATTGGTAGCCATATGATGTTATCATATGTATATTGTAGTTCAATCTTAAAATCACATTTACTACTTATTTTCTCAAGACGAAAGTTATATAATCACGTGGCTATAGTTGTCCGATCAACTTGATTTTTTTTTCATATGTGAGTGGCCTACCTGTCAAATCCTAAAACGTGAATAATTCTGACCATGTAATTAGACTCAAATGATGTGGACTCCACGTGGCTGTGGCACATCAGAGAGTTGGGCTAGAGGGTCAGCCAAGTGGAGAGATGGGTCAAGTAGCCCGTAGGAAGAAAGAGAAGCCCACATGGAAAGAGGGGAAGAGCAGAGGTATCACTTATCTGTTCACAACCCCACCTCACTTATTTTGTACCCATTGCAAGGTGATCAAGAATTTGGAAAGTTAAATCAAAAGAAAGCAAACACATGGGAATCAAGTGACTCCAATCTTCATAATTGAGGGGGGGGGGGGGGGGAAAGTGATCTAAATATCTACCTTTTTAGTTGTACAACCTAAATGTTGGAACTACTTAGGAGGATAGGATATAATTCTCTCATTTTTAATACACTTTTTACGAATTTTTATACATTTTTTTATATATTTCAAGTCATTTTTTTTAGCATTAACAACAACCCAATGGGCCGTCGGGGTTAGCATTTTCTAATGTCAATTCAATCATGTTCACAAGATGCACTATTCCACCGATAAATTATGAGTTTCGCAACGTATCATTTTTTAATCATTAACAATTTAGAAATTTGTTAAGAATAATTTGAAAATGTAAATTCTTTTATTCATTTAAAAAAAACGAGTTCACTAAGAACATCTCTAACAATACTTTTCACTTTTATCCTAAATTTTAATGAACTTGGGATTCCCTTCTATTAAGGGGATTAGTCATTTATTTATTATCCTCTCCAATAATACTCTCTACTTTTATTTAAATATTATATTTTTATCAATTTTAATCCATCCCCTCTCAAATCAACCTAAGATTAAAAAAAAAAAAACCCCCATAAAATATGGATGCTATTGAAGTGAGTGATTAAAAAAAAGTGAGTCCTAAAACTAGAAATTATACAAAATATAAAACCAAAGCAAGGAGGCTGCTAGAGATGGCTTAGGTACTCCATTGGAACTTGTTTTTAAGCATCATACTCCCTAAAGTAAGGAAAAATGGGATTGGGGAATCTATTGGAGATGCACTAAAACAACAAATTTTTGAAAAATCTTCACTAAAAGACCAAAATTGGAAAAACAAACTTACTAAAAAAACGTAACCCAAAGAAGCAAAGACAACTATTCGATTCATACTAGTATTACTTGTCAATGATATCCTCATTTATGCTACACCTGTTAGTAGCTTTAAGACACCTTTTTTCGGACCCGGGTTATTGCGGGGAGCTAAGTTTATGTCGGGTTGTAGGGACTCACGCGACGTCGTTTTGTGTTCAAAAAGTTTGGCCCCAAAACGACGCACACGACATTATTTTGGGTGTGTTTTTCTCATAACGACGTCCTTTT
>BRYF01000017.1:16327500-16330000 GCA_030159135.1 Actinidia polygama
TTCCAAATTACATACCATCGACATTGATCAAAAATAGTATTTTAACTGTTTTGATACAATGGGATTTTGATACAAAAACAGTATTTTAACTGTTTCAACCTAGTTGCATATACATCCCATCCCCTTTCTCGTTGACATTGCAATCCCCATTCCCACCACCAAAATCAAGTTTCACTTTCCACCACCATGAAAAAATCCATGATATCACAACACACATAATGAACCATTTCTCCCTTCTTCTATGCACTTGCAACTTTCCTTGTAGCTCATTTGCCTTTCTAAGCAATTCTGGAATTATTTGCCTGGTGCGTGCACACAAGGGTGAATCAACCCACACGAAGAAGCCACATGCACCTACACTCTGCAAAATCAGTGCTACTGATAAATATAATATCATAAAAAATGATAAACTATAAATTATACTATTTACAAGGCCTACCCCATATTGTGAACAACCTAGAAATCTTCTCCATGGGTTGTGGTCCGTCCAAGATGTCTTCAACACACACCTTTTTCCACAATGGCAGGTCACAACATCCATCTTTAATAGCTAAGAAAACAAATATTACTTGCCAAGAAATGCAATTACAAGAACAAAAGTAAGCAAGCAACATTTCTAATTGCAATCTTGGATTAAGATGGAAGTGTGATTCCGTATACGTTATACAAAATTTTGATTCAAAACTTGAGTATCAGAAGATAGATATGAAATGTTAAAGCTTCCTGACAAATTATAATAATGCAGTAATTGACCCGAAGACGTGCATCAAAACCACCATGACTAAAGCAAACAAATTGAACAAAGAGGGGAATATTGAAGATAAGAACCAATTCTTATCATAAAACTTCAGAACACAACAATTATGATATGAAAATAGACATAAAACCAATTTTGGGTTCTCAATGACTTTACTTCACCAACAATATTATAGCATATCATATAACTTAATAGAAACTTTCATAAAAGCACCAAGAAACAAACCTAAAATCCATAGAGAACATCTCAGGTCTAAAAGTAAAAACAACTTTGACCATACTCCATTTCTCCAAAATGGAATCTAAAAATAGAGATTGAATCTATGATAGAAAAATGAGTTTCCATCATTTTAGGTTTCCTATATAAGCTTACTCCTACAACAAATGGAAAAAATAAACGACAAACAACCTTTGGGCGATGCTTCCCCAGATCGCCTTTTCTTAAATAATTTTGTAACCACAAAGCCCACCACCACCACCTTCTCTATTTTCAGAAATCAGTATTACACCACCCAAAAAAATAGATCTGGACTGAAACCCCCAAAGCCCACCACCACAACCACAAAGCACAAATTGAAGATTGAAACTTTAACACATTCTAGTTTCTGTAACCGTCCTTGAATGGGTCACTGTATTTTTTACTCAAAAATTGAATCTATCTATCTATCAATCTATCTATCTATATACACGTACGGATACATAGAGAGAGAGGGAGAGGGCATGTTACCTGGTACGGGGGAGCGGTGGTGGCCGATCGGGGGAGCGGTGGTGGTATCCGAAGCTCTCGATCGGGGGAGCGATGGTCCTGTCCGGAGCTCTCTCTGCCTTTCTAGGTGTCTCTCTCTTCTGAACCAGAACAATTTGGGGTAAATTGAAATCGATTTCAAAATTTTAGTTTTTACGTGTTTTTTTTTCTTTCTCCAAAACGACGTCGTTTTGGAGAATCGATAAAAATATCGGTAAAGAGGTCGGTGAGCGTAGCCTTTCTCTTCTAGATGGGTAATTCACAGGTATAGGTATCGATCATTTCTCTCTAGTCGCTATCAGAATGACCAAGCAATTAAAAGGTGCATGACCTAGCAATTCTGAAATGACATGCTTGGCATATGATGCAACCATATTCATTGGTTGATGCAGCAACATGCAAAATTGTTTGATTGATAACAATGGTTGATTGTGAGATGTGGCACAGCAAGATACAATGTATCGCGGATCCTCTGAGCAGCGTTGACACACCGAGAAGGGGCGGTGTGGATTCTGGATTGGCGTACGGATTAAGTGTCGTGCCTATATGCAATATGCACAACGCCGTGTGTTGTGAGGACGTTTTTGGTTTATTCAAGGCTTAATGGTGTGGGGGATTACTTGGGACCTAATGATGTAATTAGAGTTTTTCTTGTTAGGTTTGATCATCTATAAAAAAGACTAGGTTGATCAGACATTGAGAGACATTTGATTGATTTGTTTTGAAAGAAATTGATGACAAGTATGATTTTGAGGTGGTAAGAAATATGTATTTGTATCATGTCTATTGATGTTCAATCGATTGGATTTTCTGTATATCGATGTCCGATCGATCTTACTTTTATGCATAGGTTGTTTGCTCGACAAATCATACAAGACGAACGATTTTGATCTCATCATTAAGGCCTACATTAAGTCACAAAACACAATGTTGTGAGTATTGTTTGAAAACACAATTTCGGAGACAACTTCAAAGTAACGGTCGTGTTTCCAATGGGAG
>BRYF01000017.1:16347500-16355000 GCA_030159135.1 Actinidia polygama
ATCAATTGCCCATTCTTTAATTGGGTGGGTTACCTAGATTTCGTTCGTAAGTATCATCTGGTAGAGTTATTAAGTATTGTTTATGGTTTGAAGATCATGTCAGTACATATTTGGACAAAAAGCTTAAAATTTTTCTGAAGCTGGAGCTTAGGTAGTACTTGTGTAAATAGCGATCTCAATGAGTACTGGACTAAGATGGTTTTCAATAGTGATTCTAAGTCTTGTTCTACCCACAGGTCACAGCCTAATTACTTTATATTTGTCTGGGTTACATTATAGCCCCAACATCAGCATAACCCTTGGGTAGACCGACATCCAAGCCCAAAAGTTGCTCATTACTCATTAGAATTTGGTCAATGGCTCAATAGTCATAGGTAGTCCATGCTAGACGAACTAGTTCCTTTTTATTTGTTTGTGTAGATACAATTTAAAGAGAAAAGTTACTAACCGACACAATTGTATACATACTTGTACAAACTCTCTCACATGACCCACATCCGTGTTGTGGTCCCCATACAACTGACCTTTAAATATTCTGTTCTAAAAGACAAAACAAAAGTAATCTTTGAGTAGTGTGCTTCCTCTGTGAGCCAAAAAGATTTAAACTTTAGTATGGCTGGGACTGCACTTGAGCCAGAAAGATTCTAATAAAAGAAGACATGTTGATCTGTAAGCACAGTTTGAGCTCAATTGCAGCATCTGGGCAAAGACAACTTGATGTGTTTCAGTCTATATAATCCGAACCAGCTACAAGCACCCATAAAGACTACTAAACTGAACTGACTTTTGTAATATGGTATAATATGTGTATGAACCTGTAGATATCTACATATAAACATATTTAGGTGTGTGTATCTACAAATAATTCAAGGCTTGTTGAGTTGAAGTAGAGTCGAAGCTTAATTGTATACGTTTACTAGGCAAGAAATTGCTGAGTACATCAAGAACTTCATTAATGTTACCTACCTAGGGCATGGGGTATAGTGGCCCTTATCAACTGGGACACCCACTTCTCTCAGTTAAAATTTGGCAGCATGTGTTTTGCAGTGGTATTTACCCTGCTCCTGTGGATGGATTCATGTATGTTTACCGTTAGAGATTGCAATATCTAAAACAGTTTTATGGATAAGATTACAGGTCAATTGCTCGTTAATTGTCATTTCCGGGTAAGATACTGAAGTGTGTTGCTATTTCTTTATCCCTCTGATTAATGGTGTATTACATTTGCTTTGTTTTGTTCTGTTTGAAGTCATTCCTCACTCATAAAAAAATGTTGGGGAAAGCCACGAAAAAAATAGAGGAAATGACTGTATATATACATGTATCGTACATTACCATTTGATGCGCATTTGGTTTTATTTGCATGCATCTCATTTGAATTTCGTCTAGACTTGCATACTGCTTGTTACTACCTTCATCTGCGGATATTGAGTGAAGCAAGAAAGAGTATGGATGCAAATGAGAGCAACTCCAGTGGTATGCCAAATTTGGCGTAGCTTTGGCTTTTACCAAACTTGCCACATTATCATCAATGTTTTTGATCCAACGATAGAAAATCAATAGTTGCGCCAAAATAGCTTTAAACCTATTGAGTAATATTGTCAAAAATATACCAAAATGGCATTGTAATATGCTAAATTTTGACTCTAGTTTTGCTAGTTGACAAAACGCGATGGAAGTGAAAACCTAGTCCAACATAGGTGGGATAACTTGTGATTATGTTGTACATATATACAAACGATTTCTCCATACATGGTAACTTTGAACATATGCTTTTGGGTCATGACAATGACTTTTTTGTGAGTTGCCTTGTACCATCTTGGATGAAGGTCGTTACGGGGATTTGAAACATGTACCTTAAACTAAAAAGTTAAAGCTACATGTATATAGTTTCAAAACTTGAATGCTAATTAGGTATTTATATATATTTGGCGGTGTGATGTTATCAAAGAAAGCTCATGTTATTGACAATAGCAGATTTAGTGGAACCCATATTAGAAATTTGTATACCCAGTTAATGTCGAGAGGTATTTCATGATCATGATATCGAGGTATTGAAGATGCCCGGGGCAGGTCCATTCTTCTACATTTTAAAAAGTTTCCTGCTGGCCATAGCCTTACGAAATTAATGATCCTGATTATATCATTAAGACCGAGAAACTTGTATGAATCTCCCCTTGTTTAGTCTTTTTGTCAATTTGATTATAACACAAATATAATCTAATCGTATAGTTGTCAATGTCTGATTAACCTAAATCTTTGTATAGTTGATGTATTCGACGAGCTTTATGAAATGAATAGTTTTGATCACATCATTTAGACCTAGAAACGAAACCTCCTTTGTTTCCTCTTTGTCAATTCTCAGTGATTGGGAGTATTTTATTGGTTCTTTTTCCATTTTCAAGACATAGGCCTAGTTTGTGCTAAAAAAATTTAAAAGTTATTTTAGTTGCTTTGATTTATGAGTTTTTCATATGTAGTGAATTTTTTAGCCGTTTGATCAAAATTTTAAACTTGTTCGATTCGTTTTGAAGTGAGGAATTTGAAGATGTAAATTTTTTATCTAATTTAAAAAAAAATCATTAAAGACGAAAGAACGCATTTTTACTCTATAAATAAACTATTTTTTTTTGTCTTTAGTAGAATTATTTTTGAAATTTGAACAAGAATTCACATCTTTATATTTCTCTTTTCAATAGAAACTGAAAAAATATAAAATTTTAATTATACGGCATAAAAACTTCATTAAAAGCAAAAAAATCAAAAACTAAAACTGTTGATCGCTACTTTTTTTTCCAGCTTTATTTGTTTTGGTTTCGTTTTTAATTTTTAAAAGTTGTGTCAATGTGTTTATCGTACCTCCTGCATCTCTTTATAGTCCAAAAATAAATTTAAAATTTATTTTAAATAATCATTTTTTTTGTAGTGCTAACATAACAGACGTCTGTAACTTTAGAATTTACCGACCCATTCCATCCACAAAATTCGAAGCCGCTCGTCTCTCTTAAGATAAACAAATTCTTTCACCACCACAAATTAACGTATAATTCATATGTGGGGGATTGGGTTGAGTTATGAGAGAGATTTGAAGTGACGAATTATAGACGGAGAGAGTGATCTATGAAGTACTGTTCCTGATGATTGGGTTGGATTTTGTGCGTGTTGGAAATAATGGGTGTGTTCCATTTGCATTTGGTTTTAGGGTTTGGTTTGATTCCGTTGGATGGAATGGGAACATCGATGGTGTTGGGTATAGTTGAATTTATGTTAGAATTGCTTATTTAAAAACAGAAGTTGAATAATTTCAAAATAAAACTTTCAAGAATCAACTGATTTTTAGTTTTTATAAGTTGTTTTTGGCTCATAAGCAAAAAGATAAACAAAAATTGTGCCAAACACTTTGATATAATTTTCAATAAAAAAAATTAAAATTACAGCTAATAAGCTCTGCAAACATGCATATTATATTCTATACTAAGCTACAGTTTTTACATTTTTATTCAATGCGAATAACATTTTTAAACAATAACGCTTTGGCATTGTTAAATGATTCACAAAAAGTCTTCTTAACAACATCATATTCTAAACTAAGTTGAAATTAACATCTATTTTACATAGAGAAAGATGGAGTCTCGGAGGCGAAATTGAAATGGATGAGATCCGTGAGGAGGTGAAGAATTTGTCAAATGATATCTATCTTAGAGTTATTTGAAATTCTTTCATTTTATTTTTGAAAGTGATTTTTTATTTTTATTTTAAATTATTTAGTATATTCACCATTCAAACACACTCGATAAATCTAAAATCTCTAGATTCCAAATCTACGTATCCAAACTGACCCTTATATTTGTTTGGGGTAACCCCTGGGTAGAGAGCTGCTTTCCCCCCAATTCTCACCCCTCTTGCCTCAGTTTAATTTTTTTCCAGTTTTTCTTCTTTTTTTCAGTAGTTTTTTTTCTTCAAATTTATTTATTTATTTTATTTATTTTTTTGAATAAAGAGTTTTTTTTATTATATGTTTATAATCTTTTATTTATTTTTTAGTTGTAGATTTTGGGAGTCATTATTTATAAAAAAATTAAAACGTATAAAAATATGGATCAAAATAAAAAGTATATATATAAAAATAATAAAAATACTAACAATTAATAAACAAACACACAAAAATTAAACAAAAAAATAATAAAAATAATAATAAACAAAAATGATTAAATAAAATTAATAAAATAAAAAAATTAAATTAAATAAAAATTAAACAAAAATGGAAGAAAAAAAAAAGAAAAGAAATACATGTGGGGTGATTGGCTGGATTGTAATTTTAAAAGAGAGAGAGGGATATAAAAGTAATTATTACGGGGGACAAGGGTCTCGAGGGAGAAGCAATTTGCCCTGAATGCCCCAAAGTTGCTTATTACTTGCTCATTAGAATTTGGTCAATGATTCAATAGTCATGCATAGCAAAAAAAAAAAAAATGTCCGGCACGGCCATACCTGTGTTTTGGGCCCCACACTACTCTGAAATACTGAACTAGGTTGCTATTTCCATATCCTCTGATTAATGGTGTATTACATTTTCTATGTTTTGTTCTGTTTGAAGTCATCCCTCGCGCATAACCAGTGGCGGATTCAGGAATTTGGTTAAGAGGGGGCCAATTTTTTTTTTTTTATTGAATCTTTCAGTAAAAAAAATTTAGGGGGTAGATCACTAATAAAATAATAAAAATTAACAGAAAATATATAAAAAATTAAAAAAAAATTTGATTTTTCAAATGTTAGGGGGGCCGTGGCCCTGCCCGCCCCCGTGGTCCGCCAGTGCGCATAACTACTCCACCGCAACAAAAAAAATGAGGGGAAAAACAAGAAAAAAGTGAAAGAATGAATGGATCTATATTCTAAAAAAAATGAGGAAAAACGAGAAAAAAGTGAAAGAATGAATGGATCTATATTCTATACATGGATAGATTGCTTAGGGGGCGATCGTACCCCAATTTTTTTTTAAAAAAAAAAGTCTATATTTAGATCAACCATGATAGGTACATAGGTTCTTTTGGATGTGTACAAGATACACCCATTTTTGCTCTCTCACAAAATAAGTAAAATCCGCCCTAATTAGAGCTTTCACGTTTTTTTAAAAATCCTAATTATGGCGAGTCTCACTTATTTGTGAGAGGGCAAAATGGGTGTGTCCACTTTTGGATGTATACCAATCATTATTCTATTTGGATATGTAAATTTTAAATCCATCAAATCTGGAAAGATTTCAAATATTTACTGATTTCAAATCCTCCATTTGGATATCATTTTTTTTAAAAAGAAAGATTTCAATTACATGAATTTTAATTAGATGAAAGAGAAGATGATGGTGAAGTGTCAAATAATACTTATTTTTGAGTTATTTAAAATCTTTTCATTTTGCTCTTGAAATGCATAGGATGATTTTTCTTGATCTCAAATTATTTGGTGTATGTGCTATCCAAACTTATGTTGGAAATAATGTTTGGAACATGATTTTTTAGAAACTTTGAGTAGAAAAATATAAATGAGAGTCCAGTTCATCAATTTTGGTGAAAATAAGTGGGAATGTCTTCTCATTTGCGAGAGCTTTCCAACGATATAAAGATTGTTCAAAACGAATAAATGATGAACGAGAAATTGACATTCGAAGTTAGATAGTTAAACTGACAAGAATGTAGTGAAAACACTCAATCCCACATTGGTTAGAATACATAAGGTAAATAGACTTATACAATAGAAAATATTAGTATGGGGTAGCAAAGATTATGAGGCGAGTGAGAACACATCACTAGGTTATACACGCACTGCCTCCCACCTAACCCAAGCCCTGAAATGTTCTTATTCATTTTATTAAACACAATTGTTTATATTCAATTTTATTTTGCTCTTTGTATAACAAGCTCAAGACAAAAATTTTAGATTTAAAAAAAAAATAGAATTAGAAGAAAAAAAAAACAAATTTAGAAATGTTTCTTATTTTATTTTTCAAAACAGATTGTTAATATATTTTTGAAAACGAAATTCGGATTGTAAAAATTCATAAATTTTGACATTTTTTTGACTATTTACGATTGGTTCATAAAAATTCATAAAATTCTGTATATATTTTCATAGTTACTGCTGGTTTTGCTTTATTTTCAGGATTGCTGCTGTTCTAAAATTTTTAAAGATTTCACTGCTGGTTTCAAAATTTTAATTATTCACTGCTGTTCTGAATTTTTCTAACTATTTACTGCCGATTTGAAATTATTTCAGAAATAGTTGGTAATTACTGGTTAAATCCGAAACTTTCAGTAATTATAGTTTTGACCCAGTCCTTTGCTATAATTACTTATTGACCCCGGATCTTTACTGAAATTTTAGTTTTACCTCAAAACTTCCTGAAGTTACAGACTGCTGACTTCTAAAATTACAAAAAAAAACTCAAAAACTAATAAATAAATAAAACCAATAACCTAAAACTGCATTGCTAAATTTTGACAATAGCATTATTAAAATGACTAAACTCAATGGAGATGCTCTTAGGTAGTTGTTCAAAGCTCGTGTCATTGACTATAGCATTGCTAAAATGTCAAAAACAGGTTTAGTGGAACCCCATTTTAGAAATTTGGGAACCGTTTAAAAGTCAAGTTGTATTTCAGCATCATACGATTCAATTTGTCCAATATGAAGAAATATTTGTAGAATGTTGTGTGAAGAAGATGCATCCATTCTTCGACACGAAAATATAGTCTTGGCAGCCATAACAGGCCGAATTAAACAAGTTCTCTATCTGGTCATGATCTCCTACAATTACGCCACGACTTTCTCACACGATTGAAATGTCTTCTATCTATAAAAGTCGCTCTTTTATCTCTTGAAAAAGGTAAATACCGGTTGTATTTTTGTCTTAAGATTTTTACTTTCGAGTTTTTCCTTCTTTCTTCAAACCTAATAATCACATCACAGGAAATTTGAGCGACTTCACATGACAGATAATATTCGTTCCTTTGCACAAGTGTCTAAATTTCGTTCTAGGGCAATTATGAATATTAATTGTTGTTGCTTGATTTTCACCTCCCTTGTTAAGTTACATCCGTGTTTGGACTGTTCCATTTGATCTTTCCATCCTTTTTATTTGACAAGTTGCAGACCGATGGATACGTTTCCAGCATTGAAGTTAACTAGTTAAACTAATAAGCATGTAGTGAAAACACTCAATCCCACATTGGTTAGAATATATAAGATAAATAGACTTCTATAATAGAAAATGTTAGTATAGAATACCAAAGATTATGAGGTGAGTAAGAACACATCACCGTATTATATACGCACTACCTCCCACTTGACTCGAGCCCAGGACCGGACTGCACGGGGTATGGGAACCCAGTTATTAGAGGATAAGCTCAAGACAGTATTTTCAAATTTACAAAAAAAAAATTAGAATTAGAAATAAAAAATAAAAAAATTATATAAGAAATTGCGAAACAAATTTAGAATTGTTTC
>BRYF01000017.1:16407500-16410000 GCA_030159135.1 Actinidia polygama
TTTAGCTGGTTATTTACTCTATCTTGACAAATCTTAATCAAGTGATCTTATGTTCAAAAAAATGCGGATATAAATTGTTTTGGTTTGATAGTTTTGGGTTCGTGTCTTAAAATTGAGCAAAGATTTCAATAACCATAATATGGGTAATTTAGAATTTGTCTTCTTACGAATTGTACTAAAAAGAAATTCTTCTTGCTTTGATTCTATAAGGAAACTATCAAGTCCTCAATGTATTTTTCTGATTTTGAAGCACTAGAAAACTATTTCGGGTTTTAAATCTCAACTTTGGATTTGAATGGTTTGGTTCATATAGTTGGAAGATTAAAAGTGATAAATTTTAAAATTTTCATATATGCGAATTTGCTAATATACACCCTAAAATTTGCGATCAATCCGGTAAAACAACTTTAAAAATAAATAATATCATGAATTTCTTCATTCTCATTCCAAATAAGAATTTCTTCTTCACATAGATATATACAAATAGAGATCGACCTATCTAATAGAACATGTTAATATGATATCTCAGCTAATACATCGGTAATTGTTAGTATCAGAGGTCCAAAATCATGATAAGTATGAGCCATTACGTTACATAGCTATCGATATATGGTCAAATTCACTCGCACGATAACTGAAAATCTTTAAAATTACATATGAATTGTGAAACATGATCATATAATCAAAAGGAGACTTTGGTCAAAGGACTCTTAACACAATTCATTTATAAGACGAAATTTTATTTGGTAAAATTGGACAAAAAAATCCGGTTACTTTCTCACTACACACCCACTACTCAACTTCATTGTCAAGTTTGACCACTTCCTCCGGCAACCAGCGTCGACTTTTTCGGTCGATTGCCATAGCGGCTTTTCAGACATAGTAAAATTTACTACTTGAATACAAAAAAAAAAAAAAAAATCACCATAATAACACCAAAAAGTAAAATTTATATATTGTGTATGATTGGGGGTGACAATGGCATGCAGTGGGGTCCTAGTGATAGTAACATTTTAATGAATTTGAGGCTAAAGCCAAAGAATACAATTACAAAATGTTCACATGATTCCCTATTAAATTAGAGGATCTTAGTTCATAAAACTTTTAAATTCATATACTAAAATATTTTATAAAAATATGGACGGTATAATTGTCTCGTAGACCCTAGTCTTATTTTATTTTCCAAATACATAAAAATCTCGTAGCTGAATCTGTAGGCAAGATTCTTGTAGATACATCTCAAACATTTAAATAAGGTAACAACAATGGCAGCAATATTGTTTAATGAAAGTTATTTGGGATGTTGACATTTGTTCCTTTCAGCTTGTTTTGATCCCTTTGGTAGGTTTGTTTCCCCGAGATGGAATCCATGTTTGCATGCAGAGGCATATAATATATCCAATTCGTTTCATAAAAGTAGCATAAGATATGGTATTCTAATGGAAAGTTACCAACACAATGGGCTTGGCTATAGCATGCGCTTTCATGATTCCTTGCATGATTAGGTAGAGCTTTAGTTTCATAGATATTGCCAACAAAAACAAACTTCTTTTTACTTTTACTTTATAGTTTCCTAATACTCCAGTTAGTACAGCCTTGGTAAAAAGTACTGGCGAGTGTCTTTGACTACTTGTCAACAAATACTTGGATCTGGAAAATGTTGAAAAACAGGCAATGGGTCTGTTGGGTGCAATTTTTAGAATAATTTTCCCAAAATCTTTTTCAATGGAAAAACATTCCTATTTTCGAATCGTAATATTTAAGAATCTTAACGGAAATGACTTTCAAAAATTTAAAAATATTTTTTGGCGATTTCTTAAAAATTGGTCCTATTAAAAAAAGAAAAGTAGAAAACCTACCACGGGTTTTCTATTAACAAAACTTGTTTTTTAAAATATTCTACAAAAAATGATTTTGAAAATAATAACCCATCAGATTTTGTTTTCTACAGATTTCTTTTTGGTTTACATTTCCTTTTTCCAACCCTGATTAGGTTTTGTGGATTCTTTTGTATTTTCAGAAATCTTGCTATTCTTTGTTTATTTATATTTGTATCCCCGAGTTTAACCCTATATTTTTTATAGGTAAATAAAAGGGTAATTAATTACACTTTACCCCCACATAGTTTGGCTAATAAAGTCATAATCCCAATGGTTCAAAAAGTTAATCTGTCACAATTTTAACTCCAGATTTTTTAACCCATCACAATTTGAACTGAACAATTTGTCAATCTCCATTTATATAGCTTGATGATAACAACTGAAAATGATTGAGAAAATAGCAAGCGTACAAAATCAAAGCGCTACTCAAAACTTAAACTCTCTCTTTTTGAAATTCAGTTTTTTCTTTAAACCACTTTTCTCTCTCTAAATTTTGCTAGGATAAATGACCTAATTATAAGGATTAAGACTTTTAAAAGGGACATAGCTTGTGAGATGTCATTTTCCTAATCGTTTTTGTGGGAATCAATTGCTGCTACCGAGCTACATAATCGAATGTT
>BRYF01000017.1:16460000-16465000 GCA_030159135.1 Actinidia polygama
GGGGCTAGTGATCACTTAGCCATTCTTGATAGCTAAGCCTAGTTTCTTAGGCCCATTCTTTCTTCTTGGTCTTGGATGGAAACGACAGGAGCCCATCGCAGGCCCATTAATAGCAATTACTAGCCCATTAGTCACCCGTTGGCGTATATCACGTCCGTTAAGTAAAACTGTCAGTTGATTCCGTCTTTTACTATCATTTTTATGATCATTAATATTGATATATAGGCCTTAATTTAAACTTTACTTTTAAATGCGTTCATGTGTATCTGATGTTAGTGTATAATTTATTGAAAAATGTTAACTTAACACCCATTGGGTGTTGATTAAGAAAATAAAAGTGTATTAAAAAATGTATAGAAATACATGAAAGTGTATTGAAAAGTTTGAAATGTGCATCGAAAATTATTTTTTTTTTGTCATTTTGTGCTCCTTAACCACCACCACCCAAATGGTCGATGGTTGTGGTTAGCACGACCCTAATTTTTTTTGCTAATTCAAAATAAATTTGTTTCCTTTCACTTGCGGAGTTGTAGGTGAAAGGAAATCAAATGCAGACAAAGAATGGTGGAATAACGTTTTTTGGTGCCTGTGGTTCTCCAAATCGAGCCTGCAAGATAGAGATAACTAGGATACCGCTCGAAGCTAATTGAGGATGACACTCCAACAGTCAAGAGAGGATAAAGAGAGCAAAGACAAGCTTCTTTGCCTTGCAAATGTAGAGAGAGAGATTGAGGACTTTCATTATCTTCAAAAGAGAAAGACTTAGGTCTTTTATAGAGTAGTTCGGTACGCACTAAGACGTGCTATTATTGTGTCAGTAACTACGTAGGTAGCTAACCCAATCAAGCTCTATGACATGGTTGGTGGCTAGCTTATTACAGCATGGAAAACCTCGCCCGGGCATGCGGGTGTCAGAGTAGTCTTCGCGTGTACGCTACCGCATAATTTGAGTGTTAGAAAATTTTATTGGAGATGTTTAGCATTTGTGAATCAAACTCATATTCTGAAAATTCAAATCAGAAATAAAGAATCGAATTCTAAAAATTGTAAATAAAAACTTATAGAATAAGATTATAGAATTTTGGAAGATATAAATTGAGGCCAGTGTTAGACATAGTTTTCTTAAGATATATTTCGCTCTTGCTAGGGTGCTCATGATCATTGGACGTTTGTCTCATAGGATACAATAATATTTTTGCAAAACAAAAGTAGCACTATAATTTGTCTGCATGGTGAACCAAATAATAGAAGAACTCTCTTTATTACTGACTGACCTAGACACAATTTTCACGCTTTGAGTTGAATGAATTTGATCTAATTGATATCTTAACTCAAAAGAGGAATGTAGTATATATAGAAGATGGAGTGACGCCAACAAAAGATCACAACTTTTCACATCGAAGAGATATTAATGAAGAGACACAACCATTCTTTATGGAAGAGGACTATTTAAGTCAATTTTATTCACATCAAATATTAAAATTGATTTAAAACAATTATTTTTTTCTAACAATCTCCCATATGAATAAAATTGGCTGACATGCTATAAAATACACACCTAAAGAGAGTTTCAATAGAAAATTCTCTGCACAGGGGATAAGTAGCTTTTGGCCTTGAACATTTCCTTGCAAAATGCTATCGGATTTATTTGCCAGATAGTAGAACATGATGCCCTTGAATTGTTCAGCTTTGTGTGTAAACTAAGACAACAACAATCACGCAGAGTTTTTTTCAACCAATGTTCGGTTTTCATTGTTGCGCCTATTTTAGCCCTGTGCAATTCATGGATATCATGAGTGCTCTAGAGAATTCAGCCCAAAATTCTCATAGGAACAACTCAAATCCACACTCACATAGGTGATATTTTGTTAAGAGTACTCTGCAAAAACCCCATTAGAGTATTTTAATATACAAGTGTTATTAAAAACTATGTTTATCCTTATTGCTCATATGGACAACACTATGTTGCTTCATAAGAATAAGTAGGTCAAAAGTTTTACTTTTTCTTCCACACGTGCTTCTACCACTGAGTCCACTATAATTTAGTTGTTCTTTATGAATTTGAATCTTAGGATCTCCAGTCAACTAGGTTGAGTTTCCACTATGACACTCTTTGACTATTGATTTTAGTCCTATTCCCCTCGAAATTTGTACTTGGTCTCTAAATAAACCTTTCGTAAGTAGATCCTTAATGTTATCTTTAGATTTTACATAATTTATAGAGATAACTCTATTAGAGCGAAATTGTTTAATAGTATTTGTCTACAATGAATATGTTTATTGATCTCTCGCCAATCGTGCACTTGAGATAAACCCCAAGAGAAGGCCGGCGGAGTAGTATTAGTGGAGTACGAGATCGATTCCACAAGGAGTTGTGTGAGCAAGGCCGATAGGACTAAAGCTACCCTCTCAATCGCTCACAAAGGATGAACAAAATTCTTTTAAAGAAAAGAAATAAAATTCGATTGCTTTTGAAAATGGTTTGGTTATCTCAACTAACAAGCAAGTGAAAGTAAATGACTTGAACCAAGTTAATTTTAAGTTAATGTGGAAAAGTATTGGGATTGATCATTCCAACCGATTTCGTTTCTTGGAATTCCAAAAGTGATGAGTTTATAACTCGAATCTTTCGATTTCGTCGCGAGTCTTGGATTCGGAAGATTAGCAATACCCTTGTTCTTTAAAAACTTTATTTTTTAGATTAAATCGGGTTGTTAGCTTCAATGATGAATACTATTGATTCACTCAATGCCTGTACTAAGACTAAACTCATGCATAAGTATTGCCGAACATAATCAATCATCTAAGTTTTTAATAGTTTCTAGAACAATGAAGATAAAGAATGATAAAAACTTAAGATTTGACTTTAAACCCAAAATTCTCAAAACCCTTGTTCATCCAAGACCTTCAATTGGTCTTCACAATCAACCCCAAGATTGAAGGGTTTTGCTACCCTCATCTATGAAAAACTTTAAAATATTTGACATAGAAATATAAAAGCACAAATTGAAATTGCAAATTTGATTAAAAAGAACTTACAAGCATTAATGAACAAATGAGAGTGAAAGATTTGATGATCCAACACATTAAATACACAAACCCACTTCTTTTTCTCTTTTTCTCTCTACAATAACTCTAGATCTAAAATGGGGGCTAAACCTAAATTAAAAACTGTCACAGAATCTTAGAATGTTTAAATAGACCCCCCAAAAGTCATAATAAAATGACAAAAATACCCCTAAAAATTGTGCAGAAAAACTAAAAAGTTATGTCTTTAGCCTTTACTACCGGTAGTCGTGGATTCACTTTCGATAGTTCTTTTGTTTCTGGAGCTGACTGGGTGTCCGATCTACCGGAAGTCATGGATTTACTATTGATAGTGAATATTTAAATTTCGCCAATGGAATGCCCTGTATACCGGTAGTGCTGAATCAATTACTTGTAGTGAATATTCTGACTTTGACTATGGAATGTGTATTACTGGTAATGCTCTAAGCCACTACTGATAGTGAATTGTGTACTTTTGCTTATGCAATGTGCACTACTGGTAGTCACCTGCTTGATTTCTTAGTTCTCAGTTTGGGTCCCACATTACCACTCTGGGGCCTCTCCTTGCCATTTGACTTCATCAAAACTTCTTCGATATATGCAAACATGGCTATAAGGACGTCTTTAACGTCAAAGTTTTTATACAACTCACAAATCAACTTGTGAACAAAATATAGATCAAATCGTATGCTTTAACCTGTGCAAATATGCAAAAACGAGAAAAAATATATCGATTATATGCAATATTGTGTGTTAATCATTTATACTAACCATTATATATTTTACTTTGTACCTTTGCAATTGTTAATTGATTATCACAATGTATAGTTTTAGCCAATTTGAAATATCCTAAAAAATTGTCGATTCTTGATCTATTTTCTTTTAAAAAATAGGTTCCCCCAACTTCCCCCCCCCCCCCCCACACACACCCACCCACCCACACACCCACATTTATAAGAATTTGTAAGAAGGTTTTTGATATTTCAAGCCTTCACTACTACATAGCTATATTTTATCATAGTTTATTATGTGATTTATTTGTTTGGACAAATATCACAATCATAACTATCTCTTTGGTAAAACATGCTAACACCATATAAAATTATCTCTTCAATCTCAAGAGATAAATTCCCATTAAGAGTGTAATATTTTTACTCTTTTGCCATTATTTTATGTTATTTTTCCCACGTTAGCCATGCTTTTTATGCTTAGGGTAGAACAAGCACTTTTGTATCCATTCAAATAATTGGATACCCACTACAACACATAAACTAAATTCCAAAATAAAATTTAAAATTAACTTGTGAGGCTGTAGTTGTCCAATTACAACTACATATTTAGAATATTAGAAACTCATATTCTTCCACACACTTGAAACATATTCCAAGTCCAAACCCCAAATAACCTTGCCCATCTCTTTTGAACATACTGGGCTTTATTTCACATACTTTTAGGAAACAAATATTTAATCCTTCTAGACTCTTCTTTACAAAACTCACACCACCTTGGGATTTTTCCAATAAATATAGCAGGCCAACTGTAGCCTTCCAATTGATGTGTTGTACCTACAGTGCAATACGAACTAGCGCAGCGACAGCAATTCAATTTAGTACTGGCATATTACTATGCGGCTGGTAATGTGGCTTCAAAAATGTCCCATGACCGTCGCCACTTCCGACTGCGCCGGTTCATCTTTGCCTTTTAGTTTGAAAGCCACATCAAAAACAAATTGTTAAACGGACCCATGTCCATATAGGAAATTGATTTAATTCAAGTGCATCGCTTAACATAAACACCAAATCTCTATATATTTGGTGTTTATGTATACGCACTTAACTATTCCAAAATGAAAAAAAAACACCAAACCTGACCAAGACTAAGAGGCAAACAGCGACCAAATATCTTGATGATTCAAGACATCCCATGCTCATAACCGCTAACTGGTTTTGCAG
>BRYF01000017.1:16637500-16640000 GCA_030159135.1 Actinidia polygama
TTCGAATCATATATATATGTATATTAGTATATATACATATATATATATATATATGTGTGTATATATATACTAAGTAAAGGTAGTTTTCTAAAAAATACTTAGAAGTCTTCTCACAGTTTCACTTTCGTACGTGATATTTTTTTTAATATTTTTTTCTTATTTAATTTTGTAGAAATTTTACTAAAATAAAATAGAAATTAAAGAGTCATTTAGAAAGAAAAAAATCTTCTGAGGAAAGTAATACTAAATAAAAAGGAAAAAATAGAAAGAAAGAAAACACTTAGATCCCTTCAAAATAATTATAATTTTCATAAAAAAATTCATATCTTAAGAAGTAAAGGAAAAAAACCTTCTCTATAGTAAATAGGGTAATGCTACAGTATCCGCATGGTTTACAATATTTGTTGTCGTACGGCATCAAAACGACATCGTTTTGATGCTAAAACACAAAAACAACGTCGTTTAGGTTTTTTTAAACAAACGCGACTTTCAGTTGAACGACGTCGTTTTTGTGTTTTAGCAGCGAAACGACTTCGTTTGATGTCGTGCAGTAACAAATGTTATAAACCATGCTGTGAATGTAGTATTACCCATAATACCAAATGAAAAAAATAAAAAAATAAATAAAAATCCTAGATCCTTAATAAATAATTTTTTTATTTTTTAAAAAAAGAAAAATAGAAAGATGAAAATACCCTAGATATTTGAAATCCTACGCAAATAAATACTCATTTCAATTCAATCAATAGTCAGTTTCTATTGTTTTTATTTCAGCTATATCATCAATAAAAAAATCTTTTTTATATATAAAAAATAAGTAGTTATTTTCACCTTATTTTTTCAATCTTATTTCCAATCCAACAAAAATTATACAAATAAAATTATTAAGTAAATTAGAACCTTCGCGGTGGCTAAATAGTCTTCTAAAAAATTAAATTTTAAAAATTTAAAAATAATTAAAGTTAAAACCCAATCACAAGATAAATAAAATAACTAAAGTATGCATTTAGATTAGAATTAATTAAATTATTAAATAATTAATTTTAAAAATTATAATCCGTGCATGGCACGGAGACAAAGCTTATACATACTAAGCAAATATAGTATCATGTGTTATTTACTCTAATTTTTAAGTTAAAATTAAAAAACTAAAATCAACTCGTCCCTCTTAACTTTTATTATTTTTACTTTCCATCATAATTTCTACGGAGGCCATAATTTCCACGGAGGCTTATGAATTGGTTTTTCAGCTGTACACAATGATGTTCACCTGCGGAGCCGCGGAACTCGGAGCCGCAGCGGATGTGACATGCTGGCTGTCCTCCGGCGGCCTCAACACCGTCCTCCCGCAATCCGTGGAGCCGGACCTCCTCAACCTGGCCCTTGCCGGCCACGGCCGAGGCGGCAAGGCTGCATTTGCCCTGGCCCTCGGCCTTGCCAATGCCTCCCTGAAATTCTCTCTCCTCCTCGGTCTCGACCCCGTGGAGGGCACCGACCCCAAGGTCCTCACCCACATCCCCCGCACCTTCGACCTCACGATCCCCGTGGTGGTGATCGGCACCGGCCTCGGTGACAACAACAAGTACAGGGTCCTTCCGGCGTGCGCTCCGGACGGGAGGAACCACGAGGCGTTCTTCACCGAGTGTAAACCACCGTGTTGGTATTTCTACGCTAGGAATTACGGTCACATGGACATGATTGACTATGGGAAGGAGACGCTGACGAGTTGTTTGTGTGTCGGTGGGACCGAACCGAGGGGTCCCTTTCGGAAGTGTTTGGCTGGGATTTTTGTAGCAGTTTTAAGGGCTTATTTGGAGGGTCATACTGAGGATCTCCAAGCCATTGCCGATCAACCTTCTATTGCTCCAACACGGCTCGATCCTGTTCTCTATATTGAAGCCTAACGTCACGGGCCAAGACTTCGAGACCAACTTACAAGGTCGTGTAAAAAACAGCATATTAAATGGTTGGTGTGATGATAATGTCGTGTTGGTATGAGAGGAGTGTGATTTACAAACTAGTCCTTGCCTTAAATAAAAAGTTATGTTATGAATTACTTGATAGAAGGGTAGTGTAGTAATTTTGCATAAATAAAAAGACAAAGAGATTGTTTTTAAAGAATACAGAAGTGTGAAAAGTTTAGCATGGTGTCGGGGCAAAAATGAATTATCCAATTATATAGTATTTCTTCTATGTATGGCATTTAAAATCTTGTTTTTTGCATGACATCATTTTATAGACATTGTATTCGACATTGTATTCATTCCAAATAAAATTCATATTTACCGGTAGTATATATTATTACAATACATTAATTATCTAGTATTCAAAGTTCATCAGAATGAACCAACTATATTCGAGTTTATGTCCTAAAACAAAGTTATCATAATTACAGGACATGAGCCTTATAAATGAGATATTTTAACACACACCTAGGCTAGGCAGGATACTACCACTTGTTAGGTTCAGCCAATCTTTTTCTTTAAAATTCAAGTGTTAT
>BRYF01000017.1:16662500-16667500 GCA_030159135.1 Actinidia polygama
TCTTTCATTCAATTAAGAACTACTTGGCCTCTTTATACGATGCCACATGATCTCTTTCCATCACTTAACTGAATAGAACATGAACGAAAAACCACATGAATACTTAATCTAAAATATAACGAGTTGGTTAACACAATTAATAGTGAAGGGTTTAGAATAAGATTTTAGTAAGAAATATTTGTCAACGAAACCATATATGTTCAACAGACACATGACTTGGAGAGAGAGAGAGAGAGAGAGAGAAGTCCATGTTTTGTGTAATTTGTTATATTGCTGCCGGGTAGAATGTCCCATGGCATTTTATATCATAAAGAATAGTAGTATTGCCACTTGCTACTTGCATTTAACCATCAATCACTACACCACTACACTTCAAATAGACACAACACATTCAGCTCCCAACCCACTTTGTGTTTGAGAGTGACTTCTATGTATGAGGTAGGGTCGATAAGATTTGTCCACTGTTATGTTCATGTCCCTAAAGTTGGCTTGGGTTGTAGTCGAATTGATGCCTTCTTCAAAAAATCCAACCGAATAAGGCTTCTATTGATGTGAATCACACACTATGCTTTGTGAACCACATAGAATACTTGTATATCTAACACACATAGATGTTAGGCTTGCAAAGTTCAAGAGTGGGTTTGGGAAAAACGAAGGTTTAGCCAAAAAAAAGTTACGGTAGTTGACTGAACAAATACCGAAAGTAAAACTATTCTCTAAACTCGTCGATTCACACAGAATATTTGAAATAAATGTATTAACAATTGATTGAATCACGCAAAACATCCAAAAGTTGTTGGAATAAAGAGAACACACCCTCTCCAAAAACGACCCCCTTCCCTAAGGGAGACAAGCTTACTTATAACAAATTATTTTCTTGGAGAACAAAAAAACTAATCAAAAAGGAAAACAAAGTAGGAAACAAATAAAAAAACTAAATATTCTAGGCAATCATAACTAAAATTAAAATATTTTTAATAGGATATCAATCTATACTAGGAGTATATCGTATTGCAAAAGGATGTAACTGTTTGTGAGAAGTGTCTTGAGAGCTCCGGTGACTAAATTATATTGGCTTATTTGATAATACATAAATTAAAATTTTGATTTCCTATTCCTCATATCTCTTTCTAGAAAATTCCCACTAATAAGATAAGTACGTAAATTTATTAAATTCATTTTTAAAAACTCTACCCAATCTAAATAATCACGTTTTTTTATACTTAAAAAAAAATATTTTACTAAAAAAATTCCAATCATATGCATCGCACGGATCAGCTGATAGTATTAAAATAAGCAAAATTAAAATATTAAATTTCTACAATTGCATACGCATCATTATATGTAGCAGGAAGAATGGCCGGTAGTTGACATTATGAGGAAAAAGGGTTCAAAGTAACATGTGAAGTGTTTTGTGGAAGAAGAAAGTGTCTGTTTCTTTCATTTTTTGTAGTGACTTTGCCTTTTGGGACTCTCTGTTATCATATCTTCTCCCAAGTTATCAGTCGGCTAGCCCCACACCCCTCTCTTATTGTCTAAAAACATGGTTACCTCCAGCGACCTTCTGGAGAACTTTTTAAAGATAAATTTATCTGTGAAAAATCATTGTAAAATCAAACAAAAAAATTTCACTGTTATTTTTTCAAAACAATAAAACTCAACTGCTATAATTTTAATATTTCAAATAATAAATTTTACTATTTCGAACAATAAAAATTAGACAATAAATTTTTAACCATTTTTTTCACAGCAAACTCCTAATAGATAAATTTAGCTGTTGTTCGAACAAATAAACTTAATTGATAAATTTTACTCTTTGAACAGATAAAATTAATTATTACAATTAAACTTAATTGTTTCAAATAGATAAATTTAACTCTTATATAATAATTTTTCTATTCATAAATATAGAAAAAATTATTTATTCATCATTGAATTTTTCAGGGAAAAAAAAAACACCACCACATAAGAAATTAACAAAAGAAATTTTATTCAGAAAGAGAACGAGACTTGACACTAGTGGAGATAGTTGATGGTGGTGGAAGACCATGGCAGCGTAGATCTTAGATTTGAGAGAGAGGTGGAGGAAAGGCAGTGGTGGCGGCAATTGCAACCATGTGTGGTAGTAACGGCGGTGTGGCACTATGATGGTTGGTGGTGGTAAAAGGTCACAACAGTGTTCTATATGAGAGAGAGAGAGAGAGAGATTGGCGGTGTGTTTATAGTAGAGAGAGAGGCTGAAATTTATTTTGAAATGTTTTTCTATTTTTGGTCTTTTATATTCAGAGTTATGAAGGGAGGGTAATATTTTTTAATAATTTAATTTTTACCCATAAACCTTAGTTTTATGGATCCTAGCCCAAATATCTTTTAATTTGATGAACTTTCTATTTTCATAAAAGTTAAGTAAATGAAAAGTTATTAGAGATCCAATACATAGATCATACGCAAAATTTCCCTAATTTTGATTACATTGCCACATTGGCATATATACTTGATTTTCAACTCTTTTCTTCAAGCTAGTTTGACATAATGTTTATGGGTGGCAATTCGCAACCAAACCAAAGAACCGGCCAGCAATAAATAGGTTTGGACGCAAGTAACTAACGTTTGTTTGTCGAATTAATTTGGGTTACTTTAAAAACCCCATTTTACATCGGGTTAAAGTGGGTTGGAAACCGAGACTCAACAATTACCCTTTAGGTCCTCGCCATCCATTTCACAAATAGATTCGACATATACTTCTTTCAGAGTAGGGGTGCACACGGGTCGGGTTTGGGTTAGACCCAGAACCGAACCGACCATCCACGGTTTCAGATTTTTGGATCCGGAACCGACCCGACGCTCAAAGAGACCCGAACCGAACCGAACCACTCGGTTCCGTTTCGGTTCCTCGGTTCCTTGGTTCTCGGGTTGGTTCGGGTCGGTTCTTCGGGCTCCCTAAACTTTATATAGCATAGGTAATAATCTCGATTATTGTATGTTTATATATGATCGGTTTTCGTCTCGGTTCCTCGGGTTTCGGGTCGGTTCTCATCTCGGGTCGGTTCGGGTCGGTTCTGGGTGAAAAAATATACGGACACGAGAATCGACCCGAACTGGACGGGTCCGGGATTTTCAGATCCAAAACCGACCCGAGACGGTGGTAGACCCGAAATAACCCGAGCCAATGAGGTCGGATCTCGAGTCTCGGGTATTTTGTGCACCCATATTTCAGAGTGTGACCCTACCAAACCTGTCCATCTGCCACCTCTATGTTTATATGTGCTTCTTTAAGAGGATCTGTTGATTTAGACTTTAATCCACTGCACACCTCCTAGCTAGCATAGTGAAACTCACCAAATGATTGATCTACAATCACAAGAAAGAACAAAAATTAGAAACAATCATCTTACTTCAATATAATTATCTACCTATCACGTTCACAGGAGAAAAAAAATCTCGTAACGCCACATACCACATATTGTTGACCTCCCTGAATCGATCGAGTAATGGTGGAATTGGTACCATACACTCCATAAAAAAGGGAATTTGAACGATTCCCAATCTTTGTGACTCCACTCTCCGGCCCCTCACTACGTTGTCACTCGCGCCTCAGTCCCTCTCTCTTGGCTGTTTTTCTGGTTCCATACCGATGAAATCCTTCCTGTGGGCCTGTCTCACCATTCAATCCATAAACCTGGCATCAGAGAAACCAAGGTTCAATGTCTCAACATTCCAATAAGAGTAGCTTCCGCCATTGGTTTCCATAGTGTGACCAAAATTTCACTTTCGTCCTTATAGTTTTAATTTGAATAATTGCATTTTTGTAGTTTCAATTTGTTCCGATGTAGACCTCATCTTCAATGCCCATTAAGAATTTGGATGGAATAAAAGTGCGTGAAGCTAACATAACCATTTTTTTAGGGTACCCTGTAGTATGACAACTTTTCACGTTGGTCCTTGAAAATTGTCGTGTGAGCTTCACACACTTGGTTTCCATCCAAATTATTAGTGGGTATTGACGGAATGGGGAGACTGCATTGGAACTGAATTGAAATTGCAAGATCCTAATTGCTTCAATTGGAACTATAGGGCTCAAAGTGAAATTTTAGTCCAACAACAAGAACAGATAGTAAAATTTACCCTTCCAATAATCTCCAACAACCAAGTCCCATTTTCCATTGAATTCAATAATAATCTTAAATCTGATGCAATTAAGATAACAGTATTCCCACATTAAATGAGGGCCCTTCTAACTCAATTATAGCAGCGAATGGGTCAGCAATACAGTGCAAATGCCCCAATAATAACAGTTTTTAATACAACTAATCAGGTAGAATATATATGTTGCACCATACATTTCCAAGCAGGGTATTTGTGATGCATATTACATTCTCTGTACCCACCAAATCCCAGAGATGATTCAATGGAGCAATCACTAATGTTGTCTTCCAAATACTTGAATAATTTCATACAAGTCAACCAATAAAGCAGCTAAAAAGATTGCTAAGAGTGTTTGCTGCTATTTGTTAGCAGTAGTTTTGTTTGTTTGTATCCTGAAAACCGTGCAAGAGTGTTTACCATTAAAGATGGATTCAAATGGCGTGCAATCACACTCTCAAAAATTAAAGAAAAAACTCGATACATTATATTAATAAATTAAAAATAATCAGGATAGGGATTCGAACCCTCAAATTATAACGGTTTGCACGTTTTCATATGCCAATTCACATATGCCTCTAAACTCTCAAAGTTCTAATTCTGGATTTGTTTCCTTTTATGACAGCTTCTGTTTATGACTTTGACATGATTTCAGCTACAATAAACATCAATATTTTAAGTCAACAAAAAAACATGGATTGGTGATCATTTTGTCTTTTGTTTCTTTAGGGGTGATCCCTTTTTATAGTTCAACTCGGTATGACATAAGATGGAATATTCTTGATTTGTTGGGCACGGTGCTAGTTATCCAAAACTTTAGCTCTTGCGGCTGATAATTTTCAGACTTCTGTTGTGTC
>BRYF01000017.1:16677500-16680000 GCA_030159135.1 Actinidia polygama
TAGGCATAAAATAATAGTCTCTGCTCAAATATCTTTATCCTTTAATATAACATTTAGTGTCTTAAATCAGGAGAATATATATATATTTGGTACAAAAATGACCTAACAATGGCAGCAGATTCTCGAGACTCTCTATTGTATAATTATATTTTAAAATATTTGTATTTCATGAGCTAGTTGTTGAGAGGTGTACAAATAAATTTGGCACATAGAAGTGTGTGCCAATAAATATTACCGGATTCTTTTCTCTCACAACTGTCTTTTCATAGGCTCTCGATCATACTATTATCGGACAAAAAATCGCTCGGTTATCACAAAACTGTTTGTCTATCTATCTTAATAAATACATGTATTTGAGAATGGCACGAAATTTCTCCATCCCATAATTTCTTGCCTCGATGTCGTAATACACTCTCAGTTACACGAATAACAAAGTATCGTAAAGTTCAAATTAAGTGACTATGGAAAAAAAAATTTGCGGGGATTTTGTGGTTGAATATGCAGATTCGAGCTTTGTTCCACCTTTGGTGTATGCAATGATGGGAAGTTCGAGAGATTTGGCTGTGGGGACTGTGGCTGTGGCATCTCTACTCACAGGTTCCATGTTGGGGAACGAAGTGAATGCCAACGAGAATCCCACTCTCTATCTTCATCTGGCTTTCACGGCGACTTTTTTCGCTGGAGTCTTTCAAGCTTCTTTGGGCATCTTAAGGTCGGTATCACATAATACAACTGGACTAATCAATCAGTAAAGTGACTTCTTGTTGTTAATTTTTTTTATAAATCGGTATATGGCCCACTAGACTGACTAAGTCAGATGACCAAACTCACTATTTAAAAGTAGGAGTTCATTTTAAAAACGGAACAAAGTCCCATATAGACTAGTTCAGTACAAAAATTTATAACACGTGAGTAAGATCTAGTCAAAACCCATATCAAATGCTTCATTAATCGATCTTCGTGATCAGGTGATCACTACCACTCACACGCAACCACAGGATTGAAGTGACTTGTTGCCATATTAAGGCATACTTGGAGTTGATTGTTGAAAGCAACATCATTAATTGGCCGTCACAAGTAATAACCCAATGTTGATTTTGGTTCAATATTATGCAACAAAAAAATGAAAAAAAAGCGTTAATTGAACGTACTGGAGGCCGAGCACGAGTTTGAGTTGTGCTGTATTATTTGGACCTGATTTTGAATTCAATTATATGGCCAGAGCCATTAAATTGGAGTGTTTGATGAGTAAATCATTTATAAAATAAAAATCAAGTTGATTGGACATTTCTATCCACATAATCTGATGATGTTTATCCTAGAAAAACTGGTCAGATAATATAATTTTTAAAGTAAATCACAAATATGATTCGATTTTATGGCTACTGATGTCCAAGTGATACGGGTCCTGATTTTTGACTAATCTGAATTTTTACATAAATTTTGTACTCAACGAGCCCTACAAATAAACGTTTCGAATCATATCATTGAGAACAAACGGGTTCCTTAGAATTAGGTATGCAAATAATTGGTGTTTGTTCTCTCTTTATATATATATAATATATTGGAACTTTTGGTTTTTAATATTAGTTGTCTGTTTGCATGGTTAGGATCACGAAAAATGCACTTGGTACTAGAATTTGTTTTTAGGCCATGTTTTACGGACAGATTGAACAATTGTTTCACCTAACCATGGCGGATATATAATTTTCACATATTTTGATCTAAACTCATATATATATATATATATATATATATATATATATATATATATATATATATATATATACATTTCTCATATAAGCAACATACTTTGCCCATTAAAGAACGTCTATTGTGCGGTGGTTAGCAAAATTCTATTTTGATTAATCTGAATAGTTTTTAATGTTGTAAAAAATTAACACCGTGTTTGGTTGCAGGTTAGGATTTATAGTGGATTTTCTATCGCACGCGACCATAGTGGGGTTCATGGCAGGGGCAGCCACAGTGGTTTGCCTACAACAGCTAAAAGGGATTCTTGGGCTCGACCATTTTACCCACGGGACCGATCTTGTATCTGTCATGCGCTCTGTCTTCAGCCAAACCCATAAGGTCTCTCTCTCTCTCTCTCTCTCTCTCTCTCTCTCTCTCTCAATAATACTGCATGTGATATAGAATCACAATCAAATAGTAAAAGATTGTACCATTGTTTTACATGGTTCTGCTTTTTGAAATTCACTTTTAGGCTTAGGTCCAAAAATAAGAGCCTTTCTTATGCCCAATAATGATAAACGACCAATGAAAAGTTTATTACAATAAAAAAAATTACCAAAGAGATGTGATAATGTATATATTGTAAATAAATGTCATTATCAAAATGAAATAAATTTAATATGTAATGAATTATGCAGCGAAAAATAAGTTCGAAAGCTTCGGCACCAATCAATGGACCACAGGTTTTTCTGTTAAGGCTAGATTAAGGACCCCTCTTAGGTATTTATGTGTAACGTTTTCTTTCTAT
>BRYF01000017.1:16745000-16747500 GCA_030159135.1 Actinidia polygama
ACATTGCGGGAACTTGTTTGGACGTTTCCACTCTCAGGGAATCTCAGCCAAAGCCTGCTTCCAGACAGATGTGAAATTTGGAACCTCAACCCCTACCCCTATTATTTTTTTATTTTTAATTATTTTGATAAATTATTTTAGAATTATTTTAAATAAAACTTATTAACTAGAATAATGTAATAATAAAACTTTTGAAAATTTAAACAACCTTTATAAACATTTTACGTATTGTATTTGTTTTATTTTATGTGCAATTTCTCTCTCTCTCTCCAAAACCGTGTTTTTCTTTTTTTCTTCTCATGTAGAAAAAATAAAATAATTATTTATCTTTATTTGGTTTGAGATTTGGAAAAAAATTTGAAAAATAAGTGAAAATTTCTCTCACTTTTCTTTCACTTTACTTCTCTTTCTTTCACAAGTTACAAAAATGATAAGTAATTATGCGATAATATCTTTGCTTTTTTCATTAATAAAATGATGGAGGAACTTTCCTTAAATTAATGGTACTCAAGAGCCGCCCTATGAAACTAAAAAGTACTTTTAGTAATAAAACTCAAATCTAGACATGATATTGAGTAAGGGATGGTCTCGTTCTGAAACTAACCCTATCGATTTAACAGGGTGTTCATATATAAACGGAGTAGGTATATATAATGCCAATACTGGATCAAATAATTGAGGTTGTCACAGTTTGTGCACTCAAATACTAATCATGATCTATGTTCTTGGGTAGGGATGGCAATCAGGTGGGGGCGAAGTCGGATTTCACATCCCATTCCTGAACCCCGATATTAATATGTATCATCGTCTCCGACTCTCCGCTATAAATCTCGTTGGAGTTTACTTTTGCTCTACCATCCCCGAACCCAAACGGAAAATCGAGAGTTCCCCAAATCACTTTCCCTTCCTTTTTTTCAATAGTTCCAAATACATTGAAAAAAATATAAATTTATAAAGAAAAGACAAAATATATGTATATATATATATATATATATATATATATATATATAAATTATTTAAGAAATTAAAAGCAGCGTAAAATTATTTTATTTCATTAAATGGTTGAATTTTAACTACAAGATTTGAGTTCAAACTTTAGGGCTATATAATACAAGTTCGAGGTCGAGAATGAGGGGCGGGGGAGACTAATACCGTCTCCGCATCGTAACCGATCGGAGATTTAATTTTTGTTATCAAAATCGATCCTACCGGGCAAAAAGATGGGAAAAACGTCATTTTTAGGACATGCCAGATCATCGTTGGAGCGGGGCAATATGCCATCCATATTCTTGTGGTATTGGCATGGAGGCAACAAAATTGTGATCTTGGGCATTACCCTTTATCGAGTGCAATTATGATGTTAGGTGAGTGGACAGTATCCACCACCTCACTGATAGGGGGGCTACTTGAATAGTAGAATGTGCCCTACTTAAAGCAGTAAGATCTACACTTTTTCATTAATGAGGTAGAACACCTATTTTAGGTAAGTGAACACAATTATACCCCCATTTATCATTATGGATTATCAAAGTCTCGAGAGAAGAGAGAGAGAGAGTGCTTCTCTTTCCTTTAGTAACTTTTACGTGCTTTTTTTTTTAAATAAAAATAACTTATATTTGTTTTTAATGATTTTTTTTTAAAAAAATTGAGTGTATTTTTTTATATTTTCGGACTCTTCTCGTCAAGAGAAAATAGAAAAGTATAAAATTTTGATAAAAAGATAAAAAAATTCAGAAACTAAAACAGTTATATAACCCACCCACCCGAAAGAAAAAACACTATCCAATCAAGTCCTTTGTTGATGCCTCTAGCTACATCTTGGCTATTCCAAGCATCCGCGGAGCTATATAGCATTGGGCATGTTGAACTCAAACTAGTGATATTTTAAAAAATTATGTGTATATTGATATTTTTTAAAATATAGACATTAATACATTTTGAATTCGCTAAAAAAATTTAAAAATTACTAATAAAATATGAGATCACAGGGTCAATTTTGAAAAATAAGAAATATGGTTCAATAACAATAATTGAAGTGTCACTAGTTCAAAGAATAGTTTTACGAAACACAACAGAGTTTCTAATCTTTCAAATATGCCACAATGAAAGTTGTAAAACCGTTTTTTTAATGTGGGATTGTACAGTATACAAATACGAATCCGGTCTTGTAAACCACAACCCAAGAAGTACAAAAACACAAAAAATAAAATTTCAATTCACACAATATTTTATACTTTTTAATATACTTTCAAATTTTTAATCAATGTAGTTATAGAAAACTTATTGACAAAATTGAAAATCCATAGAAGATAGGAATAACTTTAAAATTGAAAACAAATTTGCTCACCGACCTCATGTAACGATAGGATCACCATAATATTACAATATGAGTAATCTACATTCAACTGTCGTATTAGGTGAGTGACAATTTATAGGTATAAACACAGGATGATCTCTGGAGCTAGACCCTCTAGGAGTCCCCTTACGAGTGCTACATAGC
>BRYF01000017.1:16805000-16812500 GCA_030159135.1 Actinidia polygama
TTCAACGATTGAGTCAGTAAATTAAGGTTGCTTACCCATGTTGGTGGTGATCTAGACGATTTTATAGTTATTATGAGGATTTTCCCCCCAAATTGAGGTCTGATTTTAGCTATCAAGTTGTAATTTCGGATGCAGGGGTGTTCGAATCTCTTATCTTTCCGCTCTTAGCTTCTTTTTATTACTGGGTCAGCCGACCAATGTGTCATTTTTTAATGTGATGTGGTTGATTCTTTAATTTGGACGATTCACCTAGACAACTGCTAGTCGCCGCCGAAGAGGTATTTTGCGGGTGGTCATTTGTAGGATGACAAAAAAATCAGACCCACCGGGTGCTCGACCAACCTGAAATCAAAAGGGACTGATTTAAACGAGTTTTTTACCCGGAGGGTAAGGTAGAAACTGGTTTTACAAAAATAAATACCCTAAAACCCGATCCTACCCGCATCAAATATAATACTTATACCCTAGTATAGCATCAAATATAATAATTATACCCTGGTATAGATAGATAGATAAGCATTTAGTTTAAGATCTGTAATTATTTAATAAATTTTTCTTTATTGATCACTAAAAAAAAAGAGTGCAGTCGGACATATAATCTAAAACCCCGCAAGGGTCGGGTTTGAAGGCTATGAAAACAATTCGCTCGTATTGTAGGATGAGGCAATTTTTCTAGTGCAATGGGTTTAGTAAAACCCGTCTCACCCTATTACTATCCCTAGTCATTTGGTACCCGTCATATATAAATTTCAAAGAACTTTGGAACTACAACAACTAGTTTGGCACCTTGATTCAAACGTCAACCTCTTGTACAATAAGATGTATCTGAATAATAACTATTGGTTAAGTGATGTAGAACTTTGTTCATTGATTTTGAGGGATTCATTCGGATCCCCAATTTGGCGCTAGTCCTCTGAATGGCTATTTGCCTCTTCGTTTAGGGCTTCAATTTGGACTTGATGAGGAGATGACTAGGCTGGGGGTTAGGCATGATTGGGGAAGGATGGAGACTGGTCGAGCGACAAAGGGTGGCGCGATCGGGGAGGGGGATGCAAGGATGAATTTCTAATTTTAGTGGAAACGAATATATATACAAAACACAAATTTTATTATACAAGCATGAAATATAATATAAATTTTAACTGCAGGGATGGATTTATAATCTTAATAGAGACGAATGTATATACAAAATATTAAATTTATTATATGAGCATAAAATACAATTTAAATTTCAACATTATTTATGAATAGTCATTATAAATGCTCCGACAAGAGTTTGTCTCAACAAAGACTGTGCAAGACTTGGTACGCGCAAGTTGACTCAGACACGATTGAGAAATGAATTCCTAATGGATAATGCATTTTTTTCATTATGTATTGGTAATGTAATCTCGTGAATATTTATAAGGAATGTTATCTAGATTTGTAGGTTGGACGGAAAGTATGCTTGGTGAATTTTGGCATTCCCAAACAAGATGTGGCAGAAAGATTATTTATTAGTGTTGATCCAATGGTAGAAGTAGATGGAGTATCATTAAGTCTAGAGTCTTAGAAGGTTTGGTTCAAGAAAAAAAAACAAACTAATTCCACTTTGGAATGACCTCGCAATGGTATCCGCAAGGTTGGACGAGTTGTTGACCACCATGTTGCTTGGCGGTCTTCTGTGTATTTCATTATGAAATCTTAACCATTCATGTTAATTTCATATATGTTTTATATTCTATTCTATTTCATGTGTTTGACAGAGACTAGTTAGGTGACGTTGTGGTAGTGAAGAAGAGAAGATATCGGTAATGATTCATTTTTTTTCCCCTTAGAATTGTTGTTGATTATGTTTGATGAATTGGTTAAATATGTTATTGACATATGTGACTATTTTGGTATTTTAGAAAGAGCTGGAGATCATGAAAAGCATTTCCACACAAGGAGGCAGGCGGGCGGGAAGCTTTGAGCCGACTACATGGGAACATTTTTTTTATAGGTTGATTCTAATTCTTGCTGCCCACTCGATTTCGAGATGTTCCCGAGAAGAAAGAGCTCGCGAGAAAGCTCGTCAGTGGAAATTGTAAAAAGTCTCGATTCCGAGGAAGAAGGATCTGTTCCCATGTAGTCGGGGTCGACCACAAATTCCCAAGTAAGAGATAGAATTTAAATGGTTTTGAATGCATAGAATTAGACTTATTACATGGCATCACTATTGCTTCATGCAAGTGAATTGTTCAAAGTATATTTTGGACATTTTTTCAATGATGATTGTATAAATTTGACTGAATGAATTCATGTGTTATATGAAAATAAGTATATATGCATTTGAATGGGAGATTGAATTATTTTATGCACCGACGCCAAAAGTTTTTGCCAACCCACCAAATATCAGCCAAGTCCCGCCATAGCACCGCCAGTGCAAAAGTTTTTGCGTCGGCAATGTGACCTTTTGCTTCCACATGTCTCCGAGGCAAAAAAGACCAGTTTCCTTGTATGGTTGTTCTCATTTTTTTAAATTTTTTTCTAAAGTAGAATTCATATCTCATTCATAAACAAAGAAAAAGTGAATAGCCCTTGTTCAAATTATGTTTTTGTGCGCTTTTACACTTAATGTAAATCTTTCGTGACGGGCAAGGTCACTAGTTTCTTATCACTAATACTTCGTTTTTATCAGTAAAAACGTAATTTTTTTAACTCCAATAAGCAAATACAACGAGAGAATATGAATTTAGCAAACAAATAGCATTATTATTGAATAGGTATATCCCAATTAGGTTAACACATACAACTCGACCAATCATATGCTAGCTATATCCGATTGAAGTTGTCAAAGGTACCAACATGCCAATGTAACCACTAACAATCAAATTACAACTCCAAACTCTTAAACTATGACAGTCCTATGAAGAGATAAGACTAATCAGCGAGTGATCTGCAACTTAGCATTCCTTTTTCACATCTTTTGGCCTTTGTCGCAAATACTAGTTTTTACAATTAATCCTTCTATAACGAATCAGCTAAATCATCACACATTAAGACAGAGAATTGAAGTCTTTTTCAAATTGATAACTTCTGCTAAAACTGCATATAAGCCCTTGCTCAAGCCTTCCTTTACTCTTCTTCGATCTTCTACAAGGTTAAAACATCCTTGTACAAATGACACATTGACTGAAACCTAGGGTCCTTTAATTATGATAACTTCGTTTTAGGACATCAACTCGAATATCATTGGTTCATTATGTTATCACATCACAATTTAGGCTCCGTTTGACACCAACTTTTTTTAATTTTTCGGCTGTATTTTTTGCTTTTTTGCTTTTGCTTATTTGCTTAGTTTTAACTAAAGTAAAGCCAGAAAAGCAAAAACGTAAAAAAAATTGACATTTTGATAGTTATCTTAAAAAAAGCTTGAATTTTAAGCATTACCAAACGGAGCCTTAAAACTTTGTTTTAAAGTTCTCTTTTCAACATTTCCAAAATTACTACACTACCCTTTTATCAAGTAATTCATAACGTGACTTTTTATTTAAGGCAAGGACTATTTTGTAAATCACACTCCTCTCATACCAACACGAAATTATCATCATCGCACCAACCATTTAATATGCTGTTTTTTACACGAACTTATAAGTTGCTCACGAAGTCTTGGCCCGGGACGTTAGGCTTCAATATAGATAACGGGATCGAGCCGTGTTGGAGCAATAGAAGATTGATCGGCAATGGCTTGGAGATCCTCAGTCTGACCCTCCAAATAAGCCCGTAAAACTGCTACAAAAATCCCAGCCAAGAACTTCCGAAAGGGGCCCCTCGGCCCGATCCCACCGACACACAAACAGAGGGAGTATGTTTTCCCTCTCTTCAAAGAGGTAGTTTTTGTTTGGCTTTGGTGGGCTTTGTTTTGATTTTGGCCTCTGTTTTTTTTTTTTTGTTGATTGGGTTTTTCGGTTATTGGATACAAGGAGATGGGAGTCCAATAATACAAATGCCATGTCTACCCTACTATTATTTTAATTTTTCATTGGCATAACATGTAATTATTGGATATAATTAATTTATTTGTGGAATCTATTGTATCAATAATTTATATAGTTGAATTTATGTTGAAAGTAATTATTTAAAGTAGAAGTTAAAAAATATCGAAATAGAACTTTTAAAAATTATATATTTTTTCGTTTATTATACTTATTTTAAACCTATAAGCAGAAGTAGAAGAGATAGTCAAATATTGACACAACTTTCATTAGGAAAAAAGCACAAGCAGATGGAGTTTATAAGTTGCACCCAACATGCATGTTGGTTCCATAGGGATTTGGGGATGCTGCGGGGAGCTTCCCTGCATGGAGTGTGCGGAGAGACGTCGTTTTGGCTCCATTTTGTCTAAAACGACATCGTTTTATATTTAAAAATGTATCGCCCCAAAACAACGTCGTTTTGGGCAAAACGCACTCACGTCGTTTTATCTCCCTGCAACCCTGTAGGGGGCCCCCTCCCCATAGTAACCCCGAATCTGTTCCATAGCTGGTACATTTTTGTTAATACTATAATTTTGATGTGATTGACAAAAATTATTCTCCTACTTCAATAGTGTATGCACAACGTGCTTCAGATATACTAAAATACAAAAGGCTTTGGCTTCCTTGCAATTCATACAAGTACGATCCAAGTATTTTGGATCTCGTTTTGAGTTTATTTTAATAATTTAAATTACTCGTATTATAGATTTTGTAGTGAAAAATAATATTGTACAAAAATACGTTGATAGACTCTAGTTCAGTATCCGTTTAGTATTATTTTATAATTTAATAAATGAGTGTTGCACACATACTTAAATTTATTTATTTTTATATAAATTGATATTGATCGATTATTGATTTGTTTCCACTCAACTTGATTTTTTACAGTATTAAAGCTTTCAATGAGGTATACAATTAAACGGCTTGACTCATCAAAATGGGCCCACAACAAGGCCCCAAATACTTGAACTGCACTGGTAGGACCATAGATATTTCCATGCTAAATTTGATACAATAAGAACAATAGGGAAAATTTTAGTATAATTTAACTATTAGCTTTGTAAATTATTTGTATTGATCCCACAAAAATGTCATATTATGAATGCATTCGTTTTTTCACATAGGATTTATTTAACTTCAGCTAACTTAATAAAATTATTTTTAAATAAAAACCTTTTGTAAAGAATACAAATTCATTCCATGCAAAATCTGGAAGCATTCCAAATACATATAATTTGTCAACTCTTTCCAAAACAAATATATACAATTAATACACACAAGATGGTATGGTAACAAATAATATTGCTAAAAACAATTACTAAGCGAGTATTTTAAATTATAACATTTCGATACTGTAAAGTGCTAAAATATAAAAATAGAATAATTAAAGATGGCACAGTAAAATACTTGCCGTTTTTGATGAATTACGTAAATTGTTTTTCTTTATTAATTTAAGTACCTAATCAAAGTTATAGTAGAGAAAAAAATTTAATATTTTTGATAAAAAAAACAAAATGTATAAATCATTAATCAAATTTACGTGGTAAAAAAGTTTTTACTAAAAATCAACCCCAAGTAGTGGATTTTTTCAACTAATCAGCTAGAATTCAAACATGGAGAGGCAATAATAGTACATGCTTATCCAAAAAAATAAAACAAACTGAATTTTGAGAAATGGGCAAAACCCATATTTTGAGGGCAACACAGGCAACTTCCAAAATGGCCAACAATTTCGAGAAGAGAATTAGATTTCGATTGATCAGGCATTATCGGTGCAGTTTAAGTATTTTGAATCTTGTATTGATTTTATTTTGATAATTTAAATCGCCAATATTGTAGATCTCATTGATAAATTTAATATCGTAAAAAATTATGTTTATAAGATACAGATTAATAATCGATCAAAATCAATTTATATTAAGATAAATAGATATAATTCTGTTGTCATACTCATTTAATAAGTTTGTTGAAATAAAAGTTTATTTGGTTTTGATAATTACAATTGTCAAATACTAAATCAAGTCTAAAGCCATTGTTGAAAATCACACTAAAAAAGAAAAGATGAATTCACACTTGTTAAACTCAACACAGTCATAAACAAGGATTGTCATAAACAAGGATTGTTTTAAGATGAGTTCAAAAACTAAGAAAACTAAGAGTGATTTCTTCTTCTTCTTCTTCTTCTTCTTCTTCTTCTTCCCCTTTGGGGCATCATCAATAAGGAGGGACACGATAAGGAGGCTGAAGAGGAGCATTAGAAGCATCAAACGATGGAGGAGGAATGACATTGACCCAGAGAGCTTCCAATTGGTTCTCAATGTTGGCCATCCTTTTTGTGTATTACTGATTGAAGTCAGTTTGTTGCTCATACATATTTTCATATAGGTTCCCGAGCCTATCAATGTACCTCTCTTGCTTCTCAAGTTGCTTAGCATGCTCTTCATGACGCTGCTCCATCCGTTCCATTATTTCATTTAGCTTTCCAAAATTCTCGAGAAACCATGCTAGAGGCCCTACTTAGATTGAAGTTCCTTCTTGCGAGGGATGCACTCAATGCGTAGGACACTCCTCTTGCATAGGCTCATCTCCAAGCATCGGATGTTCTCCATGCATTGTTTCCTTGTCTTGCCATTGGAGAGGAGGAGGAATCTCGAAGTTTCCTTCAACTTTCAGACTTCCCTTAACTTCCATATTTGGCGGCTACTTTCTTCTTGTCTTTCTTCTTCCTCGTGTTCTTCTTCAATGGAGTCAATACTTATGCCCCTTTTTATTGTGGTTATAGAAAACCCTTTACTTATATATTGATTCCGTTGACCACTAAATTTCACTCTAAAGTGGTTCAAAATCTTAGTCAGAATATCACCATAGGGTAGGGCTTGACTACTATGGTGTCTTACGTCAGCCATCGCTTTGAGTATGATATAGTTGAGGTTCAAGGGTTCATCTATTGTAGCTCTATAGATTATGAATGTATTCATGGTGGTCACTTGATTGTAGTGTCCTGCCTTGGAGATTAAGTTGTGGGCAATGTATCTATGGAACAACCTAAACTCCTTTTTTAATTCCTTTGCTTGGGTGACCCATATGGCTCCATTCTTGGCAATTATCTCATTTATGCGTTTCTTGCTCACATATTGGTTAAGTTGACTCAGTTTGCTAATAAAAATGCATTCTCTTGTATTGGCAATCTCGATGATCTTAAATAGGATCGTGGGATTTAGAACGATATTCTTTCCTCTTACCCTTGAATTTATGGTGTATTCAATGTTATCTAAGTTCCCTACTTTCAAATTGTAGTAGAAGAATCTTACCAAATTTGTATATATGTCATCTCGTAGGGGTCATAATCCATTTCATCCTAGTGCATCCATCGGGGCTAGCATCTTCTAATAATATTTGAGAGGAAAGCTCCTCTTAAACTCGCGTCCAGTAATGATCGACCTATCTTTGAACTTTGGAAGCTAAGTCCTTTGGATGTTCATAGTTTTGAACATCCTTGGCT
>BRYF01000017.1:16852500-16855000 GCA_030159135.1 Actinidia polygama
CGCTGACAAATGGGTTGAAATTTTGCTCTTCAGACATACAATGCTAGCCGGAATAAAGCTGCATTAGCTCTTGTGCCTAGACATAAGAAGTAAAAGAGATTATTTGCGACGGACCACATCCCAAAGGCAAAAAGTTAGTCTTATTTGCGTCATGAAATACGCCGAGGCAAAATAATTAAAAGAATAATAAATTTATATTGAGATTTATAACGAAAGGAATCAGTGTAAATAGATTTATAGTGATTTGGCCAAACATTACCTTTACAACTGATTGACCACTAGAGTTTCTCTAGTCTTCAAAAGCATGACCCTCTCTTGGATTACAATAGCAAATAACTCAAAGTGATTTTCTCAAAAGGAATGAGCTTATAGCTATGAATGCTTACACATAAACTTAGGCGTATGAATAAATACAGAATAAGATTACTAAGGTGTTTTTTCTCTTTTTAGATAATACAAATCTTGCTTGAGAGAATAATCAAGTGTAAGAGAATTAAATCAAGAAGTTGAGAGGATTTAATGTTCTTAATTATCTTCCAACCACCCCAAGAGTTTTATTTATAGTCTTATTTCGAAATATGATCATTGATGCATTGAATGCACCTGAACTATCCGCTTTGATTCAATCTGGACCATTGGATCTTGATCTAAACATTCCAGATCAAAAGTTCAAACTTCGGTTGACAACTTCGGTCGCCAAACTTTATGTTCAGACGATGCTTCTATAACTTCAGTCGACAGAACATTCTTCGGTCGACACCTGGTCATTCCAGAGAGCAAGAAAAACTTCAATCAAGGGTTTCATAAACCTTCGATCGACCGATCTTCAAACCAGTGGCATAGAAAAACTTCGGTTAACCGAACTTTCTTCGATCAAAGTTTGTTCGAACCAAAGGCCATCAAAAACTTTGGTTGATGGACTTGAACTTCAATCAACAAGTTCAATCGACCGAACTTTTGATAGTTTCAACTATAAGACTAAGTCCTTCAAATATTGAACTCGTTAGCTACCCAAAATGAGTTTGGAGATAAGTTAACAATTCTAATAATTCTACTTGCACTATAACATAGAGTATAACTTGTAGGAATTAATGGAATGAGTTTTGAATGAATATCGACTCTTCTATACTCGTTTGTGTTTTCCTACAAGTTATCATTCCAAATGACTCAAACGAACTCCAAATTCTATTTTCAAAGTTTGTGCACGTGTATATCTCTAAACAAACTTGTAAGACAATGTTTTAAGTCAAACATATTAGTATTGCAAATTGTAGCATGTTAGGTCATTTGACTTTCAAAAGAGTTTATATTAAGATGATTTTCAAAGAATGTGATTAGACTTCATAAATATAATCATCAACGTGATTAGACTTCAGATTTTGGACTAATCCAAACTCGGCCCGCCACCTACACAAGTTGGACTTAGCCAAGATCAAACCCGTGACCAAATAGGGTCAGGCTAATACAGCCCAATTTGCACCTCTACACGTGGATGGGTACCAACACTCGTATGAGATAGGGATGGCAATGAGGCAGGACGAGATGGGACCGGAGGTTGGTATCCCCGTCCCCAATTATCGAAATGTTTTACAATCCCCATTCCTGCCCCGATCCCCGACAGGAAATTATTTATACCCCCCATCCGTGCCCTTAACGGGGACCGAAGATCCCTACCCCGAATTCGAACCCCGAAACTGTACAACTTTCTATAAGAAAAACAAATAACTTTATAAAAATTTTAAAAAAAATGTACAGAGAATACAAACAAATAAGAAGAAAAAAATAAACAAAAACTCATTTCAGTCAAGTTCAAACAAACCTACTAGCTAATTTCAATCCTTAATAAAAAGGAAACAAAAACTAAATAACAAAAAAGTTACATAATAACATACCGATAGTTGTTTTGACCATAAGACTTGCATACAATAATGTCATCAACATTTGTTTCAGTGGACACACCATCATCAACATTCATATCATCAATCATGGTTGCAAAACGATAATATTAATTCGGGGCCGGTGGGGATATACAAAATCATCCCCACCCCGTCTCCGATTTTTTTTTATCATCGAACTCCAAAAAAATACCAAAAATTCAGTCCGATCGAAACGGGCCAGGGGGAGTGAAATTGCCATCTCTAGTATGAGATGTGGGACGATGTTTGGTGGGGTCCGGCACCACATATAATTGAATTCATCATGCATGTTTAATACTAGGAGTGGTATCTTAAACGTGATATGAGCAATCTAAGATATTATTACTGATAATGACCTCCCAATTTACAGAAATTTCCTAAATCTTTTCACAAACCCTGGAAACATTCAAGCAAGTTCCTTATTCGTGTACATCCAAATCTTAAACCAAATTATTTTCCATTGGAGTCCTCACTACCAATTATACAATGAAAGGAATATCCAACAATTACATTAACGGTGTAATTAGGATACAGCTTCTCTGAAGTTGTAATGTTTGGATGCACGGTGTAATCTAATCACATTT
>BRYF01000017.1:16860000-16862500 GCA_030159135.1 Actinidia polygama
ACACGGCGGGGACACGGCAGGGGTTCAATTTGTATTTTTTAAAACTTTTGTGGCAAAATTATAATTAGTAAAAAGTTAAAGGAAAAAAGTGTAATTTATCCTATATATTTTTGGGGCAAAATCGGGTAACCTATTGCCCGAGAGAGAGAGAGAGAAGGAGAAAGAGCGAGCATTGCTGCGTCGATCGCCGTCACCATCGCCAGGTATCTCCCTCTCTCTCTCGCCTCTGTGTCTCAGTCGACTGCGTCTGTGTGTGTGTGCGCGCGCGTGCGTCTGTGTGTGTGTCTGTGTGTGTGCGCGTGCGTCTGTGTGTGTGCGCGCGTGCGTCTGTGTGTGTGTGTGCGCGTCTGTGTCTGTGTCTATCTGCGTCTGTGTGTGTGTCTATCTGCGTGTGCGTGTGCGTGTGCGTGTGTCTGTGTGTGTCTGTGTCTGTGTCTATCTGCGTGTGTGTCTGTGTCTGTGTCTATCTGCGTGTGTGTGTGTGTGTGTCTGTGTCTGTGTCTGTGTCTATCTGTGTGTGTGTGTGTGTGTCTATCTTCTCCAGGTATCTCCATCTCTCTCGCCTCTGTGTCTCAGTCGACTGCATCTGTGTGTGTGTGTCTGTCTGTGTGTGTGTGTGTCTATCTGCGTCTGTGTGTGTGTGTGTGTGTGTCTCAAAACTGGTGCGTGTGTGTGTCTTTCAATTGATTTACTAGAGAAGTGTCTCTCGCCTCTGTGTGTGTGTGTGTCTTTCAATTTTAAACAATTGGGTGTTTGCTGATATTATTTTTTTTTTTAAATTTGAAACATGGTTGCTTAGAAAGTAGAACTACTACTTTTAGTGTTATGAAAGAATATATATATTATAATATTATATATATTAATATTATATTGTCGTGTCCCCAGCCATGTCCGTGTCCATTTTTTCAAAATTGCCGTGTCCGTGTCCGTGTCCGTGTCCGTATCCGTGTCCGTATCCGTGTCCGTGCTACATAGGTTCTCGCCATCGTTATAGTGCCCGCTTAATGGGGGCGTATTTCATCCATTTGCACGATAATAACTAGTCTGAACTTTCTAGATTTTTTTTATTATTATTTCAATCTGTGTGGCAAAGAGAATGAAAACCTTAACATAACAATATAATTGTGCTTACTTTTTGATAACTCAGTATCCAACCCAAGGATGGACTAACCGGGAGACCAATCCCATCGTCCACTAGCGTGGGAGCCAATTTGGATGGGTCAAACTCAAGAATTAATAACACCTATGAGGTTTCGAATCTGAGACTTGGAAGGGAACAGGCACACAACCTAGTATGTTAGTGCATATTAGAGTAGTTCATATTATTAAAGTGTTAACTTTTATTTTTTGGCTCGGTGTTAAAGCCTCAGTTACTAGGTTATAGTTCCACGTCCCAATGTTCCAGGCAGGCTTGTAAACGACGTTTGAAGTGAATTAGCCTCGTCTAATTTAACGGGGACTTAAAGTTTCTTATCCATGGTTGTGCCATGGATATTTAGTAGCCATCTTTAAATGAACGAACATATTTCATCCAGTGTCTGTTACCCGAGATCATTTTACTAAGACTAACAAAAACTGGAGATAACACTGCATACCTACTACTCCATTATGCTATAAACGGGAGCTTTTACGTGTTTTTGTACACACAATTAGTGACCTTTTTATCTTATTGCAGCTCAATGGATTATCCGGTTATGAATTGCCTGAAGGAAATTCGCCCTTATTCGAGTCAATTGCCTGATCGAAGGCCCATATGCTTTTGTGCATTGCATCGGTAATGAGGTATATACCTTTTTCAATTTGTAGACTAGCTTGAAAAGGTTACAGACCAAAAAACTTAAAAATAAAAAATAGAAAAGCTCGAAAAGGTTAACATGATTTTCTTTTACAAGATTCGGCACTACAGAAAAGTTGAATGGAATCCACACAATGAATTAAGTTCATTGTCAATAGAGTTGCAAAGACGAGGACATAATGCTGTTAGTAATTTGCAGCTGCTACTATTGTTTCACTATACGGATGATGAATACCATATGTTACAATATATAGCTAGGATTATATGTATTTAAAAATTACTAAAATATCCTTATAAAAAATTCGAGAATCACATAACTTGATGAACAACAATGCTATCAGGTTCGACACTGTATAAGATATCCTTTCTTCTATAATCATGTTGTGGGATGTTTGGTTTGCTTGTTACTTTTAAAAAACGGATCTTGAAAACCAGCCTCATGGCATATTGTAGTAAATGGGTATCAAATTCAAATTCAAATTCACTTTCCTTTGCTCATTTTCTTCTTTTATAGTTGTGTTTCATATTCTTTGTATTGGAACGATTGTGATGGATCAGATAGATAGATGTTTGGTCCATCAGCCTTTGTTTTCTTTGTTCTTGTAATGAAAAAAGGTGGGGTCTTGAATTTGGCTTTATCTACCTCTGGTAGTGACTTGTCCTTGTGGTTGATACAAAGAAAGCTATAATTGGAGATAATTGGAA
>BRYF01000017.1:16917500-16920000 GCA_030159135.1 Actinidia polygama
AAGGTGTAGGGCCTACATAAGTTGTGATTCAATGCTAAAAAATCTCTAAAGCTGAACATATTTTTTTACTCATTAGATCATTTTTCTAATGGGACCCACACAAAAAAACTAAAACATATCGCTTTCTTTCTTCTTCATTTTTCTCAAACTAGTAATATTTTTTAAAAATTATTATACTTTCTAATTTCTTATCTATTTTATAACAGTATCTCTTCGTATTTGCATGCAATTTATCTCTTATCTGACGTTTTATATCTTATCTGTTTTTTAGATTATGAAAATTTAACAAGTACACCTAAGACTTAATTTATTTTTTTTGAGCGTAATGCTCGTGGGCACGAGTAATTACCAATTACCGCTATTGGACCTACTTCAATTTTTGGTTCAGATTGATATTACTGATAACTATATTATTACCTTTTAGACTTGGATCATGATTTTTGTCCTACTCTGCCATGCAATTGATTGCCACGTGTTTTTTTCATGAGTTATTTACTTACCATTTGTGGGACGGGACTCGTATGCTTTTAGGTTCAATTTAGGTTATTAATATTTTTTCTTTGTTTTTCTTTGTTTTATTATTTTTTGTGATTTTTTCGTTCAGTTTAATTAAAATTTTATATTTTTTCGGTTCTTTTGGACGAGAGAAGTCCGAAAATATTAATTTTTTCATATAATTCAGAAGAAAAAATCACTAAAGGCAAAAAAAATTTGGTCTTTAGTGAAATTTTGTTCGAATTAGATGAAAATTTTAACATTTTTGAATTGAGTAGTGCTATGGGTACCCCAATGTTGCACCCCAAATGCACATCTGGGTGAGGTGGTGCATTCGGATTGGCTGGGTGTGGGATCCACCCAGTCATGTTAGCCAATCCAAATGCACCACATCACTCAGGTGTGCATTTGGGATGCAACATTGGGGTACCCATATCATTTTCCTTTTTGAATTACTCTCATCAAGAGAAACCGAAAAAGTATAAAATTATGATCAAACACCGAAAGAAGTTCAATGAAAATAAAATAAAAACTAAAAAATCAAAAAACTAAAAAAATCAATAAAACCAGTAGCCAAAACTGGGCCTAAGATAGCAATGTGTGATTTTCGTATTCGGTGGTAAAAAATATTAGTCTTCATATGGATACGTGAATTTTAAATCAATAATTTTTTGTTTAATTTAACAAAATATAAGATATTTTTACTATACGTAGATTGTGAAACTAGAGTGGAAGAAAAATTAAATGTATGAGAGATGTATATTTTGTATAACTATAACAATTAACGTAAGGAATTCAAATCACTTCTATTAATTAGTAATTTAAAATCCATCACAATAAAGCTCTCAAACTTAATCTCGAAATCCCTATATTTACTACCAAATCTAAATATAAGATATTCCCATTAAAAAAAAGTGAAATCTCATGATTTGAAATTCACGTACTCAAATGGAGCCTTAGTATATTTAGTGGAATTTACCATCTTACCCTATTACTAACTTTTTTATTTTTTAAAGGTGGGATAAGCATGCACTTAATTCTCAAATTAATGTACAATTAATTGAGTTGCTTGTTTCCATAAATTAGGTGTATTTCATTATTGCAGCATGATATTGTAGTTAATGCAATAGATTTACTTTAAATAGTTGGATTATGCTAATCTGATTGGATCCTTGCATTTTTTTTTTTTTGGGATTACAATTCACCTTTTTTTTGTTTGGTAATTGAGCGTGTTGATTAAAAAAATACACAAACTTGTTTACACATTTACATGGCCGTGCCTCAAACTTTACGTAAACACGGCTAAGCCTATGTGTGTTAGCATGCCCAACATTGTTTTACATAATTTTCTAGAATGGCGAGGACATCGACCACCTTTAAAAAATTCATTTGCACACTTGAACATGTCAGCTAGCATACTTGCTAGTCCATGACAACGTATCCCAATTGACCATGCACAAACCTTGTGTTGGCAAGGCATATCACCTAGGCACGTGCTTTGCATTTAGGCATACGATAGCCGTTAACTATGCATATTTAACGCTTGCAGGGAACGCCCAACCAACTCAAGGCAGTACAAGATTTGCAACATCCACAACACAAAGCCATCACCATGCAATTGTAAACCACAAGCATTCCCCATGAGCACAAGGCACGTTTCGCACAAGCCCATGACATTGTCATACCATATCGATTGCACGGGTAAATAATAAGCATGCATAAGTAGACCCAAAGTCATAATCCACACAATATGTAATACCCAACCCGGAATAAAAATTTAATTATTTAAATTAAAGTTTTCGGAATAATTCTTGATAATTAAAATTATACCCGAATAATATTTTCTGGTAAAATTTAACAAAAAATGAACACATGTCGAGCAATTAGGTGGGACCATGTGGCGTTATGTGGGCCACATGGTGGAGTGACTCATGAGGTGAGTCACACCATGACTCACCAAGTTGAATTCTCCAAGTCAACAAAAGAGGCCAAGGTGGAAACTTGT
>BRYF01000017.1:17087500-17090000 GCA_030159135.1 Actinidia polygama
TTAATTTCATAAACACCAAATAAATATCGTATTTTGGCACTTTCATTTTCTCGTCTAAAAAATGAATCATATTGATTCTTTAACTATTTAATTATATCACTTACACCCATTTCGTTACTAATTTATTTAAAATAGTGACAAAAATTTATCATATTTTGTCCATGTACTTAAATTAAATGTCTTTATGTCTAAAATATTATTATTTTTTATAAAAAAATAAATCAATACTCTATTTACATGCATATTTAGTCATTGTGGGAACTAACATAACACTTATTAATATTACTGTAAATAAATAAAAATAAAAATTAAAACAGTTAAAAAAATCTTAATTTCATCAATCCTTTTATAAACTGTCTTTTGGCACTTTCATTTTCTTGTCTAAAAAGTGAATTATATTGATTCATTAGCTATTTTATTGTATCACTTACACCTCTTTCATTATTAATTTATTTAAAATAGTGATAAAAATCTATCATATTTTATTCATGTGCTTAAATTAAATGCCCTTATATTTAAAATATTATTATTTTTGTATAAAAAAAAATCAATACTTCATATACGAGCCTATTTAGTCATTATGAGAACTAACATAACACTTATTAATAAGTTTTTAAATAGAGCATTGACTTATTTTTCATAAAAAATAAAATATTTCAAATTTAATTTAAGCACGTGAAAAATAAATTTAGCAATAAATGGGGTGTAAGTGATACAATTAAATAGTTAAAAAAATAATATAATTTAAATTTTAAATAACAAAAATAAAGAATAAGGATTTTCTGCAGTAAGGACAACAAAAAGTTCTGCTGCCTTGTATATTTTGAGTAGTCAATTGTTAAAAATTAATGGATAAAATTTAAGAAAGAATTTATTGGATGTTATTAATTTTTAACAAGTGGGTACTCAAAAGCTGCTAACTCTACCACCCAATAAATCATTCTTTAAATTCTATCTATTAATTTTTAATAAGTGGCCACTCAAAATTTATCACCTCTACAAAACAGCAGAATTTTTTGCTGCTTTTTCTGCAGAAAATCTTCTGTAAGTTGTAAATGTAACCCTAGCCGACATCAACTTTACTAACCTACGGGAGCTACAGTGAGACCACGTACGTGGTGATAGTGATCTTTGTAGGAAAAAATAAAAAAATTAAATGGTCCTATTATTTATCAGATATATAATATGTTTTTATGTTTTTAATATATTTTTTTGCACATTAACCATCGCATCATCATGTGGTGGTCAGTATTTTTTAAATGAAAACAGTTTTGCTAACCATCATCGTCTATTAATACATGCATGTATATGTTATAAGCGTAAGTTTTTATTTCATAAAAAATAGCCAAAAAACAAATCAAATTAAAATTTAAAATTTAAATATTAAATTTCTTTTTAACACGCCGGAGAAAAATACCTACCCTCTCCAACACCAACACCGGTGGCCGGATGCCACTTTTAGTCAAGAGTCCGGTGACTTTTCTGACGAACCTCTGACGAACATTTCAAGAGATAACTTTCATTATTGGTTTCATAAATAAATTTCACTGTAACTTTTATTGTTGGTTTCACAGATAAATTTAGCTGTTTGTTTTCTACTTTCAGAGTACTAAAATAGTAAAACTTATCTTTGCAAAGATTTGCTAGAAGTTCCAGAGATAACTTTTACTGTTGGTTCCACGTATAAATTGTACTATTTATTTTGTACTCTCAAAATATTATAATAATAAAATTTATCTCTTAAAAAGTTCATCGACGACCGGTCGCAGTGATAAGTTGACACTTGTTTATTGAATAATTAATAAGTAAATATATTTATAATTAAAAAGAAAGTAATATTGCCTACACATAAAAAAGGAAATTTATTTCTACACTCCTTAAAATGATTTCTACACTCCAAAATAGGAGTGTAGAAATCAATACCAATAATGGTGTTGATTTCTACACTCCTATTTTGGAGTGTAGAAATCAAAATTTGGAGTGTAGAAATCATTTTCCATAAAAAATTATATTTTTTTTGTTATAAAAGATTAAAAATCATGAACTATTCGCGATAATAGATCTGTAACACAACCACCTATAAGTGTATTATTCGCTAATTCTCCCTAAAATTTTACTTTGTTATCTCATTTTACAAACTTGCAATTTGATGGGAAGTTTTTTGTAGTGCATTCTAATAAATTTTTAAAACTTTATAATTTTATTGATTATTTGGCCTTTTATATAAATATATATTTTTTGGGGGTTTTAGATGTAGTTTTCATTGTAATGGTACAAGCAATTAGGGGTGCACAAAATACCCGAGACCCGAGACCTGACCTCATTGGTTCGGGTTAGTTCGGGTCTACCACCGTCTCGGGTCGGTTCTGGGTCTAAAAATTTCGGACCCGTATTTTTTTTACCCAGAACCGAGGAACCGACCCGAACCGACCCGAGATGAGAACCGACCCGAGAACCGAGACGAGAACCGATCATATATAAACATACAATGCACTCGCGC
>BRYF01000017.1:17122500-17125000 GCA_030159135.1 Actinidia polygama
GACAAAAGTACCCTCCACCTCTTTTGACTTTATTGCTCCGCTCTCATTTTTTTTATTAACGACAGAGTATCCTAAGTCGGCACCTGCACCGACCCATTATTCTTCTCAAGTAAAGTGGATCTCATTGCATTTAATATTTGTGAAAACCAATATTTTATGTAAAAAGAGGAGTAATGTTCCTAGAGAATTGAATAATTTCTCATTTCCCTAGGAGTGTCTTTCACTTTCAAGTTTCAAGCTATAACTTTTAAGACACTCCATTCTCTCTTTATTCCTTTTTGGAACATGCTTATATGTGGTTTGGGCCTTATTTTGGGACCATTTAATGATTTAAACTGTTTCATATTGTAGATCTCACGAAGAACTTTAATTCGGTAAAAAATTATGCTGATCAGATATAGATTAATAGTCGATCAATATCAATAAATGCGTATAATCATGTGTGTTACTCTATAAAATAAACTTAACGAATAATGCTTGATCAACATGAATTTTAATAGTATTGATATTTACGACGGAGTTTATAATATGTCAATATATAAAATTTGAATTATCAAAAGTCTACAATATGTCAATATATAAAATTTGAATTATCAAAATGAGCACAAAAAAATTCTTGGACTGCACAGATATGTCTAATTAGTTTAAATAAGAAATCTCCTATTAATAAAAATTACATTTTTAGTTGATAAAACAGAGTGAGAATTTTATCATTGAACACAGTGATGAATTTATCATTCAATTTTTTTTGTTAAATAAGTTTTCAATATGTTGATTTAGGATTTCAAATTAGAAAATTGGTAACAATATTATGATTTTTGAGTTTGTAACTTACGTTGTTGTTTTTTTGCCATGTTCGACCAAAAGAAGAAGCGACGGCGACAAAAAAGACGGTGATGACCGCGGCCGCCGCACGACAGCGAGGGGGTGACAACAGTGAGGCGAGGGCATAACAATGGCGAGGGGGCTACGGCGGTGATAGGGGCAAGAAGCGAGAAGATTTATTTAAATGCAGATCGTTGTTGACTTGGAGAGAGAGAGAGAGAGGGGGCGACAATGGTGAGACTCTAGACGACGATGAGGCTCTACACGACAAGATCTGAAATTGTAAAGAGAGAATACATTGTAGAGAGAAAATATATTAAGATAGAGAGAGAAGAAAAAAATATGCTATGAAGTGAGAGTAATTTTGAAATTGAGTATTAGTTCAGAGCCAAGTTAGAGATTTTAAATGAGATAGATTTTATTTGAGTAAAAGTCTAGTCCATAGGTCTTGAATGTAAAAGCCCCTAAAAAAAAAAAGAAAACTCTAATGATGAAGGGACTTAAAAATATACTCCAATTTGTTCTTTGTAGTTTGAAAGTGATCAGACAGACCCTTTGGAAAGAGAGGAAAAGGGAGTGCTAAAGTTCAAAGAGAGGTTAGGTGCTCTTATTTGAAATTATTTTGTAAACTTTCATGTCTGGTGCAATTTAACAATGTGGTTCGCTAAAATGATATTCCAATAATTTAATGATATCCCACCGAAATTAGATTCCCCCGAAATTATTCTGTAAAAGTATCCTCATTCCTCTCTCTCCTCTTCATCTGTCTTGCGTGGAATGAAATGGAGTAGATTTTTTTTAATGAACTTTTATTAGGAAAAAAAAAAAATATATATATATATATATATATATATATATATATATAAATTAATCCAAATAATGAGGTAATTTTATTAATTTTGTATTGAATGGATTTTTTTATTAAAACGAAAATTGATACCTGTAATTAAAACAAACCGAAAAAGATATTAAGGAATTTAAGATGAAAAGAAATTATTAAAAGAAAAAATATTGCAAATAAAATAAAATACAAGTCATTATCACAAAATGATCCCTAATGCACTATTATTCAAGCCTGTTCGGGCTAGTTAAAGAAAATTAAGTTTTTTTTATTAAAAATGTAAAGTGAGAAAAAATTACTTGTGTTGTTATGGTCGCCATAAGTGAGACAAAAAACTATTACCGGTTATTCCTAATAGTGTTTCAAAATCAATGCGCACTAGGGTTGTCCAAAAAATCTAGTGAAATCAAAGAATTGATCCAGTCCGAAATGAACCGGTCGATTTGGTTCATTTTTTTGAGGAGCCACCTCAGTTGCGGTTCTAAAATCTTGAAAACCGACCTTGGCAATTCAGTTCACGAATTTGTATGACCGATTCTGATACCGAACAGAAAACCAACCAAATTGTTGTTGATCCATTCTCGCACATCGGGGCTCCGCTCATGAGGTATTGTCCGCTTTGGTCCAAAAGGGCCTTCGTAGGGGAGAAAGGTACCAGTATAAGTTACCCAAGCCCTCACTTCGCACCCGATGTGGGACTATGGTATGAACAGTACCCCCAGTGAGGGGTTAGAGACCTATCGAGCGCATGGCTCTCTCGTTTTCCACAGACGGCACCAAACTGTTGTGGTAAAAATCTGGGCAAGCAATCAACAATCAAATTGCTCCTTGGTT
>BRYF01000017.1:17197500-17205000 GCA_030159135.1 Actinidia polygama
TGATCCAAACTAACTTTTTTGCAAGTATTCAATATCTCAATCATCTTTGAGCATTCATTGTAAGTTTTTAACTTAGATCAATACATATCTGAGTTGTTTCATTCTAGAAAAGAGAGCCTTTATTGTATCTATCATTTGTTCTAGAGTGAGTGAGCATTAAACTCTTACAAATCATTGTAACCCTTGATAAAATCACATTGAGTGACAGATTCCAAGAGTTGTGTTCTCTTGAAGACTAGAGGTGCTCTAGTATGTACAAGGTTTGGCAAGCACCCGTAAGCTTATTGAAGATAGTTAAACTCCAAGAAGGTCTTAATGAAGTGGACGTAGGCACGGTTTGGCCGAACCACTATAAAAGAGTTTGCAATCTCTCTCTCCTTCACTCTTTATTTCATTATTGCTCTTAGCATAGATTGATTATGTAGAATTGCATATTAGGGTTGTTGATTAAATTTTTAATTGGCCATTAAGTGTAGCAAACCTATTTCACCCCCTCATAGTTTGTTTTTTAGCTAACATTCTCATTACAGCAATAGAGGCATCGTGTTTCATAAGTCAATTGATGCGTCATTGGTAGCAAGCAGAGATACAGATTATTATTTCAAACTAATGGATGATGTTGTGGAGGAAATTGGTAAGGACATAGTGATACAAATTGTCACAGACAATGAAACTGTAATGAAAGCAGCGTGGTAAAAGCTGATGAAAAAAGAAAGCATTTATATTAGACAGCTTGTGCAGCTCATTGCATGAACCTGATCCTAGATGACATTGGTAAGTCTAAGTTGCCAGGACCATTATGAGTTTTATATATAATAGTAAAAGGATTGCAAATAATATGAAGCAATTTACTAGTGGGTGTCAATTGTTACGTCCAGATATCACAAGATTTGCCACCAATTTTGTCGTTTTACAAAGTATTGTGTGAGAAAAAGAAGGGTTGAGAAATATGTTTGCTTCATAGTTACAGAAAACTTCTAAATGAAAAAAAAAGGAACGTCCTTCCCGTGATGTAAATCAACTTATAAATAGTGGTAAGTTTTGAAAAAAAACAAAGGATGTGTTGAAAGTTCACGAGCCACTTTTGAAGGTTAAGACTTGTGGATGGATATGAGAAGCCAACTATGAGATTTATTTATGAAGCAATGGATAGAGCAAAGTTGGCTATTAAAAGAGATTGCAAGTATTCTCACAAATATTGAAATATAATTGACAATAGGTGGAGCTTCCAACTACATACTAATTTGCATGTAGCTAGTAAGTGAAACTTTTAATTTTTAATATTTATTTAAGTTTTTACAAGCGTACATTATGAACTTTTGACTAGCATTGTTTGTGACTTTTGCATTATTTGGTTATTGTTTGAATCGCATTGTTTATGACTTTTGCATTATTAGGTTATTGTTTGAATCCATAATTTTAATATTCACGTGACATCTCTGAAGATGATGATTATGATGTGGTGTTTAAAGGAACTAGAGCAGTAATACAAATATTGGAGCCTGATATGGACAATCAAATTCGCACAATCAATCAAGTATAATTTATTTGTATTTATAAAATTTATATTTATTTTTATCAATGAGGTAAGTGTTTAATTAGGTTTAAATTTTTTTGCAGTTAACATTGTTTAAGGATTAAGTGAAGTCATTTGGAACAACTTTGGCTTAGAGAGTAGTAAATCAAACCAATCCAGGTGATATAAGCTATTCATCACCAAATTTGTATGTGGCACATTAAAAAATCTGTGTCTAATATATTTTTATTGATAATTCAGTTGAATTGTGATTGAATTATGGTGAGTCTGCACCTAAACTTCTCCGTATTGTTGTACAAGTTTTAAGTTAGACCACCTCGTTTTCAAATTGTGAACGCAATTGGAGCACTTTTAGTTTTATTCACACAAAGACTAGAAATAGACTAAAGTATTATAAGTTGTAGTCAAGTATTATAAGTTGCCTTCAAGTGTTATAAGTTGTAGTGTTGGCCTATTGCTATTATAATATGAGGTTGAAAATAAAGCATCTCACTGGAAACATTGCAAAAGAAATAGAGAAATGATTTAACCCTATCAACCTTGATTATATCTATGAGGAGGACGATCCCGATCCATTGTCTCTTGGAAGAAAAGGAAGCCCCTTTATTGATAAAACTATTATCTTTTCCATAACTGTGAAGTAAATATATTTCTCAACCATTCTTTTTCTCGCATAATACTTTGTAAAGCGACAAAATTGGTGACAAATCTTGTGATACCTGAACAAAACAATAGACGCCCACTAGTAAATTGCTTCATAGTCTTTGCAACCTTTTTACTATTATATATAAAACTCGTAATGATCCTCATGTCATTTAAAGCTGCACTGACAGACTTAGACTTACCAATGTCCTATAGGATCAGGTCCATACAATGAGCTGCACCAGCTGTCTAATATAAATGCTTTCTTTTTCTGATAAGCTTTTGCCCCGCTGCTTTCATTACAGCTTCATTGTCTGTCACAATTTGTACCACTATATCCTTACCAATTTCCTCCACACATCATCCATTAATTTGAAATAATAATATGTATCTCTGCTTGCCACCGATGACGCATCAATTGACTTATGAAATACGGTGCCTCTATTGTTGTAACGAGAAAATTGATGATATGCATTTGTGTGGTTCCTGTCCAGCCATCACACATGCTAGTAACACCTCTTTGCTTCCATATACCTTTAAACTCGGTAATCCAACTCCGCAACCCTTCATACTCTTGTTTTAAATATTTATTACCTACTTCATAAGGAGTCAAAACTTTCACTCCAGGCCCGGCCCAAGATCTATTGCCTTTAGTAACAAGGCGGACAACCAAAGTAAGTCAGCTACGACCATCGGAAGACGCTCATATATTAAAAGTTTCGAAAATGCTGCTCCTAACTCTTCCCTTTTTCCTTTCATCTATTCTGGGTTGCTTGGCACTTTTAGATCTTTGAAGAACAGGGTCCATAGCCCTTAATCTCATTTCTGCAGAGTCAATGTCAATTGACCTACCGTTACTTCCACCCTGGCTCCCACGTGAATTATTCGATCGATTCAATCCAAATAATTTAGAAAATCCCTTCTTATCCTTACGTATCATACTCTTGCATTTTGCTTCCACCAGAGCTACCCCAACATCATACTCTGAACCTTTGCATCTCTTACATTTCTCTATATTCTCTCATGCTTTCCATCCTTGCATATTGAATTTATGCATCTTCATCATCATCATCATCGATTTCAATCTCATCAGCCATGGCCAATCTTTTATGTAATTCATTTTTTATTTGCTCTTTTTCACTCATTTTACCTCTCATCTCCTTTAGAAGTAATTGTATCTGCTCTCTAACTTCTTGATTTGCTTTTGTGCATGCTCTCTCATGAGCTAGGTATTGTTTAAGGTGTGTAATATCGGCTTTGATCACCTTTCCACATAATTTACATTTGACATTGTGCCTGTTTCCATCTACAATTTCTCTAAAATTCCACCCAACATCGCCACTTGGTACACCATCGTGGCATTATGATTCGATAATGTCAACCACTAAGTTTGAAAATACACTAATAGTAAAAAAAATGAAGTATAAGCTGCCCAGCGCCCACGACGATGATGGGATCGACGTAACCCGACAGCCAGAATCCGGATTTGAAACGAACGAACCAAACAAATTTCGAGTCTTTGATGGCCATATCTAAGCGTTGGCAGTCGAAAACTTCAGATCCACAAGTCCGTGAGTTGTGATTTTTGTTTTGTTTTTAATAGAATCTTTCAAAATTCTCTTACTTTTCAGAATTTTTGTAAGTTTTTCGGGATAATACTGTTGAGTTTTTGTTTGATTCTCCATTGTAACGGCGTGTAACGTACCCGTAACAGACGTTACGGTTACACGACGTTACGGGTGTGATTTGAATTTCTCCGGTACAAATGAGGTGTAACTGGAACAGGACTATTGTTACTGTTACGACACGGCCGTTACTGTCCGATTTTTAGTTCTATGATCCAGACACTTCCTAATGATCATCCAGATTCAGAAATCCGCAAATCTGTTCCTACAGCAAATTGAAATGACTACGAAAAATCAACCAGAAGATAGAGGACATGCTTAAGCAATTAATCAAGAGAATTAATTCAACAAAGTGACTTGTGAATTAGCAATAAAAACATGCTCTGCTTTTCTACCATTAATTTCCAAAATCATATTGCAAATGTCATTGGATCCAAGGCCAAAGCAACAAAAATGCCAAAACACTAACCGGCTACAGAATAGAATCGAGGTAGATCAATATCATAAAACATGTAATTTCTCTTTCTGATCCTATTCCTGCATTTTATGTATAGCGTTTTGCTCAGATCTTGCCCCAATTAGTCACAAGAAGTATTCAACAATCAGAAAAAGGGAAAAGTAAAAACACATTCTCAAAACAGCCATTCACTAATTGCAGAACGTGAGGGATCCAGATTGAACAAACAGAACCAATGGAGAAAGAGATAGAGAGAGTACCTAGAGATTTGACTTGAGAAGAGAGCAAGAGAATGGGAAGCAGGAAAAGAAGGTGATGTGTGTATAGAGAAGCCATTTGAATTACAATAACCTCTCGTGACGTTTGCCTTTAAAACAGATGCCCTTAATCTTTGAAAGATTACATTCCCCTCCCATGAGGTTCGAAGTCATATTGCAAAAAAAAACCTTCTGACGCGAAGATTTAGAGAGAGAACCACCACCGATTCAACCCTCGTCGCTGTTGTTTGCCGTCGCCGCATCCAATCGCCGGACGCACAGAGAGAGTAAGGACCCACCACCGATTCAACCGTCGCAGTCATCCTTGCCTCTTTCGCTCACCGATCGCCGGACGCACAGTAAGATTTGGGTTATGGGGTTTCGTGTTTTGTTGATTTTCGGGCGATTTGTTGTTGATTGGGAGATTGATTTGTGGTGTGGTTTTGGTTGTTGATTTGTAGTGATTTAGGGTTGGAAGTTGTTGAATTTGGGGTTGATTTGCCAGATTTAGAGGTTGATTTGGGTTGTTACTTGTAACATTTACACACAACACACACACACATAGAGGGGCATGTGATGGCGGTGATGGTTGATGGGTGAGTGACGGTGGTGATGAGAGGGGGGTGAGTGATGGCGGTTGACCTATGGGAGGTATTGTAGGCGTAGTGGAGGTTAATGGAGGTGGGGGTGGTTGAAATATGGTGGTTAATGGAGGGGGCCGGGTTAATGGTGGTTGATAGAGGTGGAAGTATTTTAGTGTTTATTGGAGGGTATTAAAGTAATTTTGTATTTGCTAATTTACCCAACAAACTTTATCAGACGTCATCAGACGTCACATGAGCTTCTGTATTAAAGGCATTTGGGGAGTTCATTGTAAATTTTTTTATTTTTTTAAATCAAGTTAATATTACGGCTTTGTTTTGTAATGCTTGAAAGCTAAATTTTTTTAAATTTGTTATGAAAAAAGTCAAAATTTTTTAGCTTTTTGGCTTTACTTTAACTAAAAATAAGCAAAAAAAAACAATAAGGAAAAAGCAAAAAAATCAATTATGATTGATTTTTTTGCTTATAAGCTTAAAAATACCAGTCGAAAAACTGAAAAAAGTTAATTCCAAACGGAACCTATATACCCCACATTTTATATTGGATAATGATTTACATACTTCAATTTTTATTTTTGTTATGTAATTTTTCAATAAATACCTAAACTATTCATTTAAGAAGAAGAAATAAAATTATAATAATATGGTGAGGAGCAATTTCTGTAATAGATAAAAGTGTAATTGACTTTGATCAAATTGCATTTGATCAAAAATTGTAATGCATTTATCACGACCCTTTGTATTTATACACAATATATTTTAGATCTTTGTATTGCTTTTGTGTTTGGTGTTTTGAGTGGGAGAGAGAAAGTAGCAGATGAAATTACTAAAATACTCCTGTATTTATATTTTCTTATTACTTTTGTTCAAATATTTTAATTAATAATAAATAGAAGGACATTTGAATAATTTTATCCAATAAAAAAAAAAAAATTTTTGCACTTCATTTTTTGATTTCTGCACTTTATTTTTTGTTTTTAAGGTAAAAATTACAAAAAATTTAGAGTGCAAAAATCAAAAACTAAAGTGCAAAAATCAAAATTAGAGTGCAGAAATTATTTTTCAAAATGTAATTATAAAAAAGAGGTATATAAGATATTGAGATCTTCTATTACCTTCAAGTTTGGTGGTGGGAGTTGTTTGGTATACCATCCATTAGTCACTCACTGTCTTCAGAAGCAACAAAATATGAGTGAGGTATAGTTTCATTATAGTATAAAAAATTCCTCAAAATAGTTCTATTATAGTATAAAGATAACTTAAAATAGGCTTAAAGCGAAGGTCTATGGGATAATTTTCTCTTTTCAGAGATATAAATGACATCAAACAATATTTAAAAACCTTAGTTTTAAGCATAGGGATCTTAGTTTTTAAACATCTTTTAAGTTATCTTTTATACTAGAATGAAACTATTTTGAGAATTTTTTATCAATTATCCCATAAAAATACTTCAAAAACTAAAATATTCATGTTTTTCATGAAAGTGGGATTAGTTGACTCCACTTGGCATTGCCACACAGTCCTCAGATCATGCGAGCTTAGGGTTGATAAACAAGTCGAACGAGAATAATTTATTGTTCGAGCTTGATTTGAAAATTTAACAAGCTTGAAAACTATGATTGAGCTTCTCTTATTTATGTAGTGACTAATCTCAAACGAATTTTTAACGAGTCGATCTCACGTAACTTATTTTGTTTATCACCCTATGCGTGCATTTTCTATTTCATTCAACTTATAGTTTTTATCATTAAGAATATTATAAAATGACCAAGTTTATAATGTTTCATTTATCATTTGGTGTGACCCCTTACAATTATTAGTGCAAGGGTTTCCCCTTAAATTAATCCTAGTGTTTGAACGGAAAACACAAAAAATAAATAAAAAAATGTTCAAGATTAGATTATTTTACACAATTAATTTTATTGCAAATTTTGCAACCAAAATTGAAAAATTGAAAGACTGGTGATTTTTACGCTCTCATTTTTTCAAGAAAAAATATCACAAAAGCCTAAACTTTCAATTAAATGTCTTGTAGACATCTAAATTTTAAAAAAAAAATCAATTAAACATTTGAACTTTGAAGTATGTCATCAATTAAATCCCTAGCTCAAATTCCATCATAAACTGAACGAAATAGTTCATATTGACGCTTAACTGGCCACACATAACACTAACCTGAAAACTCTAATGCTTTGTATTTCTTGAGAAATTGTATTACTTTCTCAAATTCAGTGACTTTGGATTGTAGTAAGATATGCCATGCTTTTTAAATTTATATACAAAAATATTATTAATTTAAATCGTTTGATCCATATATGTGTTAGATGTGGCATAGATTTACAAATTACAACTATGAATACCTAATTTTTATGTCATCAAC
>BRYF01000017.1:17217500-17222500 GCA_030159135.1 Actinidia polygama
CAATTTTTTAGTTTCTAAAAACTATTAGAGTGTTTCTATCTTATAATACTTGTTCACTCTCATTAGAGACGCGTGTGCTACACCTCCTGCTACTTTGGACAGAAATTTTGATGGTGCATATTAGTCCATAAACCACAAGAATTTATGTGCTTATTTCCTAATGTAAAAAGGGTAATCTGCACATGATTCAAACTGTACGTGCTCGTTTGACTCGTACTTTTTTTAAAGTAATGTTCAAAGATTTTATTAAATATATTTTTAAAAATTTTCTCTCAATATTTTGAATTTTTTCGATTTGTCTCAAGCATAGAAATGAAAAAAAATAAATGTATTTGAAAAAAGGACCAATAAGCAATCAATAAACAAAATAATATCTAATATTTATATTTTTTTTGTTACTTATTTATTTTATTTAAGTATGACCTAATTTTATTTTTACCTTATAGATTTCTCCAATCGAACTGAAAAAGTTATGAATTTTGACAAAATGTTAAAAAAATATCACACAAGACAAAAACATATGAATGAATAAGTAACGTAAAAAGTACAATCCTCAAGTTCGAGTTTATGGAGCATAAACAAACAACCGAGACCTAAATCAACTCATTTTTTTTTATATTTTTTTAAAAGAATTGCGACTAGGTTAGTTTTAATCACTAATTATTTCAATTTCTTTATGAGACGGATCGTTTGGTAAGATATTTCAAAAAATCATAAAAATAATAATGTGTAAATTGAATTGTACAAGCAAATCATTTGCAATAAAAGAATGTCGAAAGTGAGAGTTTGATCAAATTCATTTCAAATTAGGAAAGACACACCTTTTATTTTGTGAACATGGCAAAACCCATCTATTCTAAGTAGAAGGGGTGAGAACTTGTCCGGGTCGAACCGACCCGGGACCTGATGCATGGGAGTGTATGTCCTCATCAAGGGAAACTCCACTTGCGGAAACACTCACATAATAACCATTAATCTAAGAATCTTTTTTGTTCTTATTATTGGGGAATTAGTTAATTAAACTAGAAAACAAATGAAAAAAAATGCTATTTAATGGGGAAAAATTAACAATTTAATAAGGTAAATAAAAAAACATTTGGTTTGAGAATTATTACCAAAATTACAAGAACAAAATAACGTTAAGATCATACTAAGTATTTGAAGCTTTTGCCCTGACTAGTCCCTTAAGGACACATCGTCTCCTCGATTGCACACGTACTAGATTATTCCTTGGTATAAGCGTTAGAGGTGACCAAAAAGAGATCAAGCGCTTCGTTGATATTTTTTTATAGAATTTGTTGTACTGTTTGGTACATTCAATAACTTTATTATCTTAAATGTACCAAATATGACAACGAATTAATAAAAATAATGGATATTTTGGTCATGGAAACTTTGAGGCAGACACCTTAATTTCAACAAAAATCTCTCTCTCTCTCTCTCTCCTTGGACAAAAAAGGTGGTTGAGTTGGGTTATTTCGGATGGGCAAAAGAATATATTGAATCCATTAGGATCCGATCCATTATTGATGACTTGGAATAAAACAAAAGTACTTATTATTAAATATACTTAATAATAAGAACAATAACAGAATAATTAAAATTTTGGAGAGAATTAGCTATATAATTGAATTTTGGATAAAGGTGAGTAAATCTGACGGGAACGTGCGGGAACGGTTGAGTTTTAAAAAGAAATGAGTAATTTTTTTAGAAAGAGTTAGAGTTAGAATGAATAGTGAGATTTTGTAAACATAAAAAATATTAATTTGAGTTTCCAAAATGTAGATTTGGGTTTAGTGATGCTCTAATAATTAATTGAAAGATCAATTAATTATTCATTTAACAAAACTCTTTTTTGTTGTTGTTGTGTAAAGCCCTTAATGAAACCCATGAAGCTATCCATCTCCGATTTTTATTGCAAATGTTAAAATTTTATGTGTTGAAGTGTATGTATATACAAAAGTGAAACTCAATTTTATTTGTCAAGTTCTGATAATTTCGACCCTACTGAACTTAAATTCTAACTCCGCCCCAGCTAATTAATTTGCATTCTAAAGCTTACGACTTCAAATATTTCACTGAACATAATATATTAAGTGTTAATATCTTATAGTAACACACCATTTAATGCAATCAAGAAGGGGTGGGGGTGGCTTAGTACTTCTTGTAGTTTAATAATTACAAATCTCCACATAATAATGGGAGTGTAGTAGAATTCATTAGGTAGGTGCTTCACGGGGTGGTCAGGTACTTTCACCTAATTACACTTCACCACCTGATTTTTTAGCCCGCTACTTCCTAACATTCTTACCAGCCATTCTCATCATATATTTTATTTTATTTTATTTTCTTCCCCCCTTTACTTAATTTTACTTCTTTGGTAAAAAAAAACAGTGAATTAGACCAATCACTGTCTTAAAAGGAAAAAAAGTTACGTGCATACGTTCTAGTTCACGACATTTGGGGTCCACATCTTGCAGGATCCACTCATTGTGAGAGAGATGTATTGAAATTGTATCTGGAAAGTATGCACGTAAAAGTGCTCGTGTCTTGTGTTAAAAAACATATTTATGCAAAAAAAAAAATAACACTCCATATAACAGCGCATGGATGTAAAATATTCATATCATTTTGTATCTAATTTTATACCAAAAAAAATGATTTTTATACTGTTATATATACTTGGGTATGATAGTGAATGCGAGAGTGGCCATGGGACATGGCCGACAGAGTCAGTTCCCGGTGTTTGTTATAGTTGGATTTATGTTAAAATTTGATTATTCATTATTTAAAAATAGAAGTTGAAAATGATCATAATGTACCTTGGCTGCAATCGTTTTTTTCCCTACTCTTTGGCCAATAAATAAAAAGTACACAACTTCACTGCAATCCAAATTTTTGGACTATACAGTGCAATTTAAGAATTTTGGGTCCATTTTGATGATTCAAACGGTTCATATTGTAAACTCCGTTGTGGAGATTAATATTGTAAAAAATATTTTGATCGGATATAAATCAATAGTCCATCGGTACTATTTTATAACTTGAAAAAAGAGTGTGTCTCACTTGATTATACCAATTTATCTGCATATAAATTAATATTGATCGACTATTGATTTGTATTCGGTCAACATGATTTTAACAATATTAAACTCTTCAACAAGGTACACAATATGAATAATTTGAAACATCAAAATGAACCTAAAATAGAACTTTAAATGCTTAAATACAGTCCAAAATTTAGCCCGCAAAGAAACTGTGTCCAAACAAACAACTTTGAAACCTTTCAATATAAAAAAAATGACAACAAAAAAGCTGTCACCAACACCCCCAATCATTGCAGACATTTCTGCACTAACCTCAAGCCTACAATGCCCACTGGCTAGTGGGCCAGTGGGCTGGAACTTTGTAATCCTATGGCTGGAAAGAGTGAAGCCCAAGTCCAAAAAATCTAGCCAGAGTTTTACCTTTCATCTAAAGAACTTTCCAAATGAACGTATGAAGTTGCTTTTCTAAATTACATCCACAATCACAACGATATTAACCATGACATATAGCCCAACCCAATATAAAATAGATATTGGGCTGGAATGGGTTGGGTTATAGCCCATTTGAATATATTGATCTAAGGAGGGATGGTACGCAACGCACAGAGTGTGGGCCACGTTTAAATTCAAGCGTCACATCTAATAAAAGAGTGTCTCAATCACAAGATCAACCATTTGATTTTTAACTTTGTAAAAGTTAGTGGGTCTTTTCTTGGGTGCAAAAGGTGTTGTTCCGGACACCTTAGCCGGGTTATACCGCCCTGCCCCACGGGACTGGCATGACAGGTAAATCAGGTACTCAGCGGCCCAACAGATGGGAGGCCCAGTGCATAGTGCCCACAAAGAGCCCACCCAATATTTCATGAGTGAAACTCCCACACTGCGGCTGCCATAACTCGAACCTGCGCTCTTGGGTGCAATTTACCATCTGTGAAGCAACTGAGCTACGCCCTGGGGGCTAAGTGGGTCTTTTCTTAAAGATATAGAAGTTATGTCATGTTTTCTATCGCGCCTGGACTTGATGGTAAGTTTTGAACAACATTAGCTTTGTGCGCCAAATCAAGTTAACTTTCTCACTAGAGTTTCAAAGTTGTGGTAATTGCTTCCAAAAGCAGTGACAAAGACCACATGTGACAGTGGAAATCCGAAAACAGGCTCACGAATGCCACCAATTTCTTTTGAAGGAACACCAATGAAACGCAATAATAAGAACAAAAGTCGATTAAACCACAATTCAATATAGATGGATAAATACCACATACCTATCATTCTCATTTCATCATTTTTTTTCATTGGAACACGAATGTTTAACCAAGAAAAAAGGGGAAGGACCATGAAGAGAAGATTTGCAATTACCAAGCGTGAACATGACTCTCATTCACAATTTGTTTATTTTACTGGGATCCATTGCATTGAAAGAACCAATACCAAAAGTCGATGATGTTTATCTACAATTAAAATGAATGAATATAACTACATTCAAAAGAGAGTTGTACGTAACGACGATATTTTTTTAAGTACCTGTATGATATTTTGGAGTGCCTTATTAGCTACTCAATTTGCATAAGAATCTTTTTCAGAACTATCAATATTGGGCACCATCCCTTATTCTTTGGCACCAAAGATATGTGAAAGGTTATTGGACTTTCCACTTATCCATATTTTTCATCATTTTAAGTTTTATATGCCTATTTTTAATTTCTATTGTCAAGAACAAATAAATCAAAGAATATAACACACGCTGGTCGTTTCCTCCTACCTTATTTTTTATATTTTTTTTTTATTCTACATCGCTAATAATTTTGTTAATTCATAGAAAAATCGCTCTTTGTAAAGGCCAAAGCTAAGGAAACGAGTGTAAAAAGAGAAAATTCTCTCTCAAACTATTGAAACTCGACTACGTTTAAGTTGTTTGAGGTTGGCTTGTGACAAAAAGTATTTAAATTTGGATAA
>BRYF01000017.1:17270000-17280000 GCA_030159135.1 Actinidia polygama
TCTTTCATGATCAAAGACTAACCACACTCTATAATTTCTCACATTCTATTTTTTCTTCCTGTCCGGGCCCTTTTCTCACTCTTTACTTTCTTTCTTTCTTTGTCTTCTCTCCTTTTATGTGTCGTTTGGCTGCCGGATAGCGTCAGGGAGATATATTTTAGATAGAGATAACTTTTTAACTTTGTTTGAATATTTTTTAGAATGGGTGGATAAGGATTGGGGATAAGGAAGAAAATATATTTAGAGAAATAAAATATAAAATATCTAGATATTAAAAAAAAAAAAATATATATATATATATATACATACATATGTATACATTATGTATGAATATCTTTATATTAAATATTTAAGAAATTTATTTCTATACTCCTTGGAGTAATTTTTACATTCCAAAATAGGAGTGTAGAAATCACTTTTTAGAGTGTAAAAATTATTTTTTAATATTTATATGTATATTTTTAATATCTAGATATTTTATATTTTGTTTCAATCTATATTTTCTTTCTTATCCCATACCCTTATCATCCCTGATAACTTTTAATTAGGATGAGGGTCACTCATAAATTATCCGCCTCTATTCGCCTGCTGAGAAAAAATTATTCGAATTGCATTTTACCCTCCAAACACCGGATAAAAGAAGAAAGAAGCGAAGAAAAGTTATCCGCCAATTCTTATTCCCCAGCCAAACATGCTCTTACCCAAAAGGCCAATGTGGCCCATCCCATCCCAAATGTAACCACGTGGTCAATTTTGACCCACAAGTCACAAACAACAAAGAAGAACACGTGACCCTCATGACTATCCAAAATTTTTGTTCAAATTACACTTTAGCTTAGTAAATATTTAAATAATTATGTTATCTAAATATTTTATTTAATTTATTTTAAAAGTTATTAATCTTTCAATTTAACCCCAATCATTTCTATTTCTTTAATAAAGTAAAGATAACTAAGGGTCGGAGTATTACATCAATAGCCAAATAATCATCAATAGTGATAGGTACACACTCACTTTTGGGTATGTATAAGACACACCCATTTTGTCTACTAACAAAACAAGTAGGACCTGCCCTAATTAGGATTTTTATATTTTTTAAAAATCCTAATTAGGACGGATCCCACTTATTTGTGAGAGGGAAAAATGAGTGTGTCTTGTACACACTCACTTTTGAATGTGTACCAATCATTATTCAATAATCATTTGTCATTTGTTTTATAGTATATTCAAAAAATTATACTTATCGTTCATTTCTTTTAAAACAAATGTGTTTAAATTATGTAATTAGTGATGTTTGATCAATCTGATTTTTTTAAGATGATTAACTCAACAAACTCTATAATATTAACAATTTTAATCACTACATTTAATCTAAAATGAGCCAAGAAAATTACATGATAGTGCTTTGAGGGCATTACGGCAACCCCAAACCCTTGTTTGGGTAATTTTATTATTTAATCAAAATTTTATACTTTTTCGATTTCTCTTGACGAGAAAAGTCAAAAAATATAAAAAAATCATCAAATTTAAGAAAAAAATCACTAAAGATAAAAAAAAACATTTTTATCATCAAAAAAACATATTTAGAAGTGATTTATTTTCATCTTTAATGAGTATTTTTTTTAATTAGATAAAAAAATTACATGTTTGGACTCTTTTTGTCACGAAAAAATTAGAAAAATATTAAATTTTGATGAAATGATATTTTTTTTTACTAAAGACGAAAAAAATATAAAAACCAAAACAGTTACAGTTCCCCCCCCCCCCCCCCCCCCTCTTTCTCTCTCTCCTCTCCTTCATCTCATCCCCCTTTTTACAATTGTTCATATCATAACAATAAAGGAGAAATCCAAGAAGGGGCCCGGGTTGAACCGGAACCGGAACAATGGGAGGAATTTCTAATCATTTATTCTTTGCTTTCTCATCAAAAAAGTCTTTTTTATTGCTTGCTTCTTTAATTGGCTCAAGGCATTTCCCATCTTTTGCATTTTGCTTGTGGAGAAGCAGACATAGCAATCAAATGATGGTTGAATCCCAACCTTGAACCAGTTACAGGAAAAATTCACAAACAAAGATTTTCATGGTTCGGTACACACCGGCCTACAATTCATAGAAGAGATATAATTCACTATAACATTGCACATATTAAAGAAAAATTCACACAAATATTTCCGTAGTTCGGCATACACCGGCCTACAATCTACAAGAGAAACATAATTCAATATATTTCGTAGCGTTTACGACTATAATTTTCGTCTTCAATAGATGGTTAAGTAATGAATTTGCAACATCTCTAGGCATTGAACAACAAAATTTGGCAACTGATTAATAATGCTTATAGTAACTTGTAGCTGCTCACTTGCTTCTCCAAGACTTTTTTTGTCTTTCCAAAATTTTATACTCCCTCTGTTGTCGTAGAAAACTGAGGCGAACAACCAACAATCAATATTGCTCTGAACCTCGGCAACAACTGGGCGATCTATGCAGCAATGAACAAACGTTATAGGCCGGGGTGAGACCTCTCAAAACCCCTTCAGTGTGCAAATCAGACCAATGCGAATATAAGCTGAAAATAACAAAGCTCTCAGAATGATGTGTATTGAGCATACCTGTTTGTTGTGGGGGAGTGACCTTTTTATAGATGGAGAATGGAGAGCCGTATAAGAAAACTACGGCATGATCCTCGGACAACCAAGTATGGAAGTATATTCCGAAAATATCAGAGTGATAATATGAGAATACCATTTGGAGAGCGATCTGCGATTGTAGGCGATGTAATGAAGGAGTCTCGGATAAATGGAGTCCTTGTGGAGATTGAATCCTTACAGAAATGGTCTTTGATCTGACAATATGGCCGACCTCACCTACTGGCGAGCTGGAGAAAGACGCTCATACACGTATTGGCGAAATGATCAATATGCGAGGAAGCAATGCCCGACCAGAACTAATTAGTGATATGGCAACATGGTCTTTTGGCGAGGTACTTGCCTCGGAATATCGATAGATGGAGATTTTACCCCCCATCACCCTCGGTTTTCAAAGTTTATTGTCCATGTTCTTATTTTTCGGTGTTCTTAAATATTTGCTCATTTTTAAATGTTGTAAATTAGTGATATATAATTACAGAAAGTTAAAATTCTTAAAATGTAACATCTATCACTATTTAAAAAGTTGAATTATATAAAATAAACAAATTGATAACGAAATTAAAAAAGGTCCAAATCCTCATAATACTTGGGAACCAAGTTAAATCGTTTTAAGGGAAGTCAAAACCAATCCAAGTCTTCCAATACTTTTCCAAAAGCTTTGACCATTGATGTTTGATTCAATGCTTGTACCTTAAGTTAGAATGAAAATTTAATTTTTAAATTGATTCAAGTATACATTTTAAAATAATTACAACCAAAATAAACAATTAGATTAGATTATGTTTTGTCAAAAGAATTGCCAAACACTACCTAACACTGAGATAATCTAACATCTCTTGTGATTGGTTAAAATATTAAAGTCTTTTTACTTGTAATTGGTTAAAATATTAAACACTACCTAATACTGTGAGATGAACGTTAAAATATTATAATTCAATGCAGCGAATCCCACTTAAAGCAGTGGTTTCATTATTTCAACCAATTAATCACAAATGAAGATAATGTTTACCCACAACAAAAGAATTTTCGGGGCAACTACTTGCATCCTCTCTCTTTCTCACCTATTCCAGATCTCTTTTTAACACGAAAACATTAGGAGCATACATAGTCTGAATTGGTTTAATTAATTAGAGAATTAAGTACCAGACCGATAGTACTAGTTCCACAAAATTAAAAACCAAACTCAGACCGATAACTTTTATGGACCGAACCGATAGTAACAGTCCAATTCCAATTCCGTCCCAGTTCTAACATCTGAAAACAAAATTTTAACTTCTAATCCAAACTTAGAAGCCTAATTTTCAAAAATCAAAAAACTAAATACAACACCAAAATACTGCACATATAAATGTTAAACATAACCAACTAAACACAACCATACAAAATAGAAATGTTAAACCAAGGAAATACTAATAAGCTTCAATAAACATAACCACCATACATACTACAAATATCAAACTAGAGAGAGAGAGAGCATGAAGACAACAAATATATTTTGCTTGTGTTGTGTGAAATTTTAACTTTTAAACACAGTAAGGTAACTAGGATTGGGCAATGACCTACTTATGATTTTATATCTTTACCGGAAAAAAACTATTTACATCCTCGGTTCTAGAATAAAGAATCGGAACCGAACCATTAAAATGGTAAAACCGGACCAATTACTTTAGTTTGGTCCACCCAATTTCTCGATTCACCGATTCTTTGTGCACCCCTGAGAAACAGTCATTGACCCTCAAAAATTCAAATGCAGAGAGCGCAAATGCGTCAATCGGAAAACTTGCATACAAAACATACCATAGTAATCAAATGACATGTCATTAATCTACAAACTTACAGAGACCACAAGGTAACAGCAATGCCAAAGGTAGGTAATAAAGTTCGAACGCAACAATTACAGAATCTGATCTAGAAAAGAAAAGGGGAGAGAGAAGGTTAAAACATTTCAAACTTCAATCAAGAAACTAATGGTACAGCTACTAGGTACCTGACTCTTGACTTTTATTCTTTTCATCGAGACATGAAATTAAGATCATTCACAAGGCTAGATTACATTACATGATTTGGGTTCCCAGTGATCAACGGAACTGATAAATTACCAAATCCCTTCCTTAGCCATTTTCAGGAATTGGACAAGGGTGATGTTTGGGAGCTCAACAGAACCCGCTTTCTTTTTCTTTATCCTCATCATTTTCGATGAAGCTGTGCCCTTCGACTGTGTTGCTGTTACTGAGACCAGGTTGTAGAACTGTTGAAACAATTTTTAGGATTACGAGATGATGAGAAAAAGAAAAAAAACTGTGATTTTGTTTGCAGTAAAAAGACTCGATGCACCCAATCTTTTAAGTTTTTATGAGAAATTTTTTTTGAGCAGAAAAAACGAGAGCATACGTAATAAGTGTTCCAAGAACATACATAATATGAGTGTTTCAACTTTGAAGTCCTAGAGGGAGAGGAGACTAAATATATAACCGATAGGTCACAGAAGACCTAGGCTCCTCCACTCAGTAGTCAAGAATTTGATGCAGGAAAATTATTTGCAAGAAAAGCGTATTAAGGTAAAGGACAATGAAACCTAGTTTCTTAGGCGTGTTCATTTGAAAGGATTTTTGTAGGAAAACTAAAAAATGATAGTTTTATTATAGAGGTAGTTTAATTATAGAGGGAAGTAGTTGAAAAATAAGATTTCTGTAGAATCTTGTGTTTTTTGCCGCATAAGATTTGAGGGAAAACTACTCCTATTAGGAAAGTTAAGGATAAGGTCCCACAAGTTTGCTGTTAACTGAACGATCACATAAATGCAGAAAACCAAGGTCTAAAATATCAAACGGTATAGGGCCGTATAACCGAGACCGAGACTGTGATTTAGAACCCTGCAGAACACTAACATTTTCCAGCATTTTCCTTTATTTTCAGGACAACTGAATTGTGCCCTAGAGAAAATATAACTCTAGAATCCAGTATCAAATATGATCTTGAAACATATACCTCAAACATATGGGATATCGCACATAAAAACACGTTCTTTTTTATGGCCGTAGCCTGGGCAAGGGAATTTTTCCTGTGGCAAGACTTGAACCACCATCCTAGTGAGGAACAAAGATTCAGGCGAGCTGAACTAGCCGGCGACAAGTACATAAAAACCAGTTGAACATATGGAAAGGAAGATACCTCACAGACGCCATGCAGCAACAGCCTATGAAAAGGATCTTGAACATGCAGTACAAGCACCTCTCCATCTCCACTCTCCTTGATGAAAGCCCGTATGCATTCCTACAAAGGAAACACTTGTAGCTCCTTTAAAGCTATGTTTCGATCATGGATTTGTAGAGGATTTACCAAGGGGAAGGAAAATAATAGTGAGACCAAAGAAATTAGTTTAGCTTATTCAATCTAGTATTTCATTAACTTTTCCTTTCCCTCCAAAAATACCTCTGCAAATCCATAATCCAAACGCAACCTAAATGGCACAAATAGAATGTAACTGGGTTAAGATAAGGAAATTGATAAGGTACACATGCATATGAAAATGATGTCGATATTCATGGTGATCCTTGATTTAATCAGGTAATAATGTCGATATTCATGGGGACCCTCATGGTTCTCTATAATTATTAATGGATTTAAAGCACTTATTTTGAAAGTCATATGGATTCAGCCAAACTTCTAAGAGCAGAAAATGAAACCAATGAAATAAATGAAAGTAACAACTGAGAGGTCTTGTGAAGTTCCATTCCAAGTTCAAGATTTGTGCTTTGCTTAGCCATGAATAGTTAAGAAGCATGGTGTTATTCGTAAAAATATTTAGATAAGCAAAGAATGCAGCCCTTACAACCCAATATTACTTGACAGGAACTTCAAAAAGCAACCTCATAGAAGCAAAAGCCCATTCATATACATTCCAAATATCAGGAAATGTTTCATTCAAAGCACAAGGGTAAGCATATTTACACGATAAACCATAAAGACATTGGACGAGAAGAAAGAAGACATGCATTTCATTAACTAGAGATTAGATTTACCTCATATCCATAAACAAGATCTGAAAGGAAGCTACGGCGAAGTGCATCTCTAGTACGACAATCCACTCGATGCCATGCAGTCAGTACAGCCATCTTATCAGCATCCACGCGACCTTTCCTTTTAATGAAGAGCTCTCCAAAGCTTTAATGATGGTTACCTACAACAAAGCAAACAGAAACTAGCAGAATTAAAGCATGTTGTTCCAACCTATGTATGTTAATTGCTATGATATATATTGGTCACACCCATATAACTTTCAAGAATTTCAATAAGCCAGAATGCATTACATTCCAAATAGCCATCAAGAACTCATAGAAAATAGAGACGCGGAGTACAAAGTACCCCAGCACAATATGACTCTCAGTCAAAGTCATCCCCTCGAAACTTACAAAAATAAATCACCAGATTCGTGCAATATCTCACGTATAAGATTTCTATGTTATAAGCCCATCAAAAATTTTAAGGCAATTTTTGACTTGAAAGAGAGAAGATCCTAAAGGGAAGGAGCTCATGCATTCGACCAAATGAGGTATCTTGTAACACCATAGAGCACAGGCAACTGATCTGTAAAAGTGCATTGATGAGAAATATTTCCTTCATTTTGGAGAATCATATAGATCATGACCCTCGTCAATAAACATCAAACAATGTTCGCATTGGAAATGCCACTCTGTGTGAACTTTCCAGAATCATACCCAAGCTCTACTCTCCGACGGGGGAATCAATTCCAAGGGTATTAGCCAGGCTTTATGGTCTTGTTCCTTTCACTATGGAGAGGATATGAGCAATTTAAAGCACTAAAAATGTGGAAAACAAAGAACTGGAGGAAACATCTTATGCAGTGGAAAACAAAGAACTGGAGGAAACATCTTATGCAAGAAGCAGCTTGATTAATCCAAGTTCACCAGCATGCACATATCATTTTCCATGCAATTACATCCTCTTAACTGGTAATTCACTTGTGAAACCGAAGCCAGCACAGATTTACCATGAATTTCAATGACATTCTATTGCTGCACATATATTTCTTTCAAACTTTCAGGTTAAATAGCAAAGAAATTCTCAAAAACTCTCTTAATCCACCACATAAAATTTTTAGGGTAGATAAACATTTTATGGTGAAAAAGAGAAGTGAAAACCTCTTTGTCCACGTCTATATTCCTAAATTTGTCCCGCTCCCCCACATTTTTCATGCAAAATGGTGACAGCGGAACATCCTCACCTGTAAAATGAACCCAAAACATAAATATGGTAAACCGCATATTTCTTAATTAAAAAAATGTCTTCTGTAAGCAGGTGATCTAAAATCCAATGTTTTCCATTAATAGCCCTGCAGATTATAAAGAAGGACAAGTTGAGGAATAATTTCCTTTTTCTGTCAAGGAAGGGGGAAAGGAAGAGGGGAACAAATAAGGTAGTTAATAAATACTATTGGCCGTACCCATCTCTCTCCTCCGTGTCTCTTTATTGAATAGAGCATCCTTGACTATACTCATAGTCAACTTCTCATTCGACGCAAAATTGCTAAGAGAAACCACCAATATCTCCCAACTTTGTGATAATAAACTCAAAAGTCGTAGGGCCTTCAACTTGGTCCACAAATCATAAGCAGTCGTTTCTTGTGCTACATGATGGAATACCTCATGTCCAATGCACTGTTTGATCAGTCCAATCATTTTTCAGTTCATCTTCTTCCATTCCTCATTCTTCATCGTTGCAGGTTTGTCTCCCTTATTCTCCAAGGGGGTCGTACAAATCCTTGTAGAATAGGATATCCTCCATCCTTTTTCACAATTCGTAATTCGTGGCTGAAAGCATGATCATAGCCCCTAAATTATTTCCTGTCATCTTACTTCTCCCAATTAAATGCAAAATATACAAAAAATTACCTCGCGAATGAATCTGAAATGCTCCTTACTGGCTCGGTCAATAGTCGTGTGGGGTGTGTGGAGTGTGTGGGGTCACTTGCCTTCTTCCTCTAAAGTGCGTGAAGCGCGTGAGTGAGAGTGGATCTCACGCACTGATCTTTAGGCGACTGGTGTGGGCGCGTTCGGCATTCGTTTTCGACGTGGTTGGATACTGAAGCTTCGTCCCAAAGAGAAGAACAACGTTGTGCAATCAGAAATATATTTCAAGCACTTTTGCAGAGATTCGAAACTCGACCTGTGCTCTGATACCAATTGTTGTACTCAAAATGAATCATCGAATCACACAAGACAATAAAGATTTACGTGGTTCGGCCAATGATGCCTACGTCTATGGAGAAAAATAAACAATTCACTAATCGAATGAAGACGATTACAAAGGAAGAGATTCACTCTCTTAGCCTCTCTCTCACAATCTTTCTATGTCTTGCCTCTCACTCTCGGCACCCTACTCTCCATAAGATTTACGTGGTTCGGCCAATGATGCCTACGTTTATGGATAAAAATAAACAATTCACTAATTGAACGAAGAGGATTACAAAGAAAGAGACTCACTCTCACAATCTTTCTCTGTCTTGCCTCTCACTCTTAGCACCCTACTCTCCATCTCCATTTTATAGACCAATGGAAAGAGGTGGTAGACTTACAATTTGATACTTAATTGTTATCCTATTTTATCGAGGAAAACATATCATAACTCAAGACTAACTCTTCAAGAGATAATCCTTTCTAGAGTTCTAATTAACTCGAGAGTTTCAGTCTTACATGGACACTCCATATAAGTCAACTGGGCATGGCCCAAATATGTGGGCTAAACTCAACAAGAAACACATGGAGACCGCAAGATCATCGTTTTTGGTTCTCGCCAAAAATCGTCACCGCAATGGCCGAGTACCACCCCCACCCAACTGTAATCGCCTTTCCGAGTCCATCCATGCTCTCCATTTGGGCATTCGGTCATCAAAATATGTAGTGCGAACCAAGATTTTGCTATGTTTGACTGACTTTTTCGGTCATTTTTCAACTACCACCTAGCCACCAAATCACCTTTATCAGCCCGACTGAGAGACTGTCTATTGTCCCCAACCTGTCCCGAAAGCTCAGGTTGCCATCACCACCCGAAATCACCACCGTTCACCACTGCGGTGAACCCCAAACCTTTTTTTCGGTCACCAATGCATATAGTAGCATGTTTGTGGCTATTAGCAGCCCTCGTTGCTGACTCGAGACTTGGGAAAGCTCTTGGTCATCTAGTTTTGGTTTAATGAGAGCTGAAATGTTAATTTTGGTTGGTAGCTTGGTTTAGACCAACTGTAGGTTTACCGAAGCTTTAATTATTCATTTTTTATTTAGTCTTATGGGTTGATAATGTTAGAAATAATTTAATCAAGTTTGAGTCTTTTT
>BRYF01000017.1:17407500-17410000 GCA_030159135.1 Actinidia polygama
CATCGAATTGTCGCTCTATAACAAGTTTGACCACCCACTTCAGCATGGTAGCTTGGATGACAAACACAATTACAATCTCAGTGGAACGTCCTTACTGAGTTGCAAGGCAACGATAGCATACACGCACAACTTCCCCTAGCCCACACATGCTTGGGTTCAAGTTCCTATGATATAATAAGCTAACTACCAACCACGTTCATAAGGGCATAATTGGATCAATCACCTAATCCCTAGCATAGTAGTTAAAGTGTGTCCGCATGCGCGAGCTATATTGTAAAATGGGTACTCCTCTCTCACTTATGGGGCAATCATCATTCTTTCTCTCTATCTCAAACCAGAGTCAAAGACTATTATTTTCTCTTTTTTTTTCTCTAGTTATTGACTTGATCGTCGGAGAGCTATCTCCGGAACAACTCCAAGTTGTCCTTCTTGCGTTTGCTTCCTTGTAGGCTCAACTGGACAGAGACTAAAAATGCCGAAAAACACCCTTGCATCATCGCTTTGTCTGCACTCGATTTTCTTCCATCTCATTCTCGAGATTCGATTAGTAAATAGAAGAGGCAGATGATGCCATGGTCGATGATCTCCCCGCCAAGACTATTAACATAATTAGAGGGTCCCATGACCCTGAGCTTAAGGATAGGTTGCAGGGGAGATCCAAATTGTCAAATAAATGCACGAGGTTTTCTCAGTCCAATCAGCAATTAAGAAGCCAAATTTGAGCTCACCTAAGCTGAGAAGTAATGAAGGAAAATGTTATTTTAAAAATTACTTAGAAGGTTGGCTATAATTGTCAAAAACTTCAAGGGAGATCAGTGAAATTTACTCTCAAAAAATGGGGGGCTATGAGATTTTTTTGGATCCAAATAGAATCACCCCAAATAGATAAGAGAGATGAATCTTGATAATTATTTTAAAAATAAATAAAATTAATGATATTTTAAAAACTATGGAAGGGAGGTCGCTGAAATTGTCTGAAATCTTGGGGGATGTCAGTGAAATTTACCCAATTATATTTCATAGGAAAATTATATATTCTCATATATAACGGCCCAACAGCGAATCAGCGATGTCAGTGGTACCACCAATCAAAGTCATTAACCAAAGATGTCTGCATAACAGATCTTTGGATCCTGAACAATAAATATTAGGGTAAATTGTATTTTTCCTCTCAAAGTATTGAGTGATTCTCAATTTGTCTTCTATTTAATAATTTTATCATTTTGCATCTTCGTCTGTATAGTGTATTGCAATTAATCTCGACATTTGATGTATGTCTACAAAGTGAACATAAATTCTCACTTAGACCACCACATGTTTATACATTAGGGTGCATATTGAAAATACTTTCAAATATTAGGGGGGCAAATGGCACCTAATGTTGCCAACTGACAACACGTGGCGGCCTAAGTGGCAATTTTTATCCACTTTATCGATGAACATTGGATATCGGAGTTGATTGCAACGGTTTTATATAAGTTAGAGCTCAAACTGAGAAAATTATTAGTTAGGGGGGGGGGCGAAATTTGCTCTTCGGGGGGGGGGGGAATTTGCTCTCAATATTATGGAGTAGTAGTTGTAATATTTGGACGGCAAAGATTGTTGACCAAAAGAACATAAACGAAATATTCTGGTGGGCGACAACACACGTGATCATTTCTAGGAGGCTCCCTTTAACTTGTATTTTTACCTTTTTTTTTTTTTTTTTTTGAGTTTTTAATGATTTTTTTTCTCTTATACCTAAATTTTTAAAATCAATTTGATTCGATTTGAATAGGAAAAAAAAGTAAATACAAAATAGTCATATATAAAGAAAAACAATGAGAAATAAATAATTAAAATGTGAATTAGTATTTTATTTATTCGTTGCTTATCGGTGATAAAATGATCGATACCTCTACCTACACAATTTCTGGTTACAATTTCAGCTACACCCTTCTCATAATAGTTGGGTCCTGTATCATCGGGATTCCATTCTGGACCTCACAATTTGTGCATGGGTGTGACCAGAGTTGTGTTCAAAAATTATATTCTATTCTAGTAATATTTCATACTTTTTTTATTTTGTGAAAAGTACATCGATACATGTAAAAAGTTAATAAGTATATGTGAATTTGTGTTTAAATATTTAAAAAATATATAAATATTATAAAAAATATGCATTAACCGTATGTATGGTGGTTAGCAAAATTATTATTTTTTGCATGTGTTCTTTTAAACTCTTCATGTCCCAATTTATTTGTCTTTTTTGACATACTTTTAATAGGATCAATAAATAATATATTTTTAATTTTTTTTATACCAATTAAAAGATCTCAATTGATTACTATATACAATTTTTAAAAAAATATTAAAAATAATATAAATGAAAAATATATAAATACAAGTTTGTACCAACAGATTAGGATTGACTTACCAGAGTTTTTTTTTGTTTTGTTTTTTAACCGGTTTTTAAAAAATATTTTAGAAAATAACGCGGTTAGAAAAGTATTTAGGGAAC
>BRYF01000017.1:17495000-17497500 GCA_030159135.1 Actinidia polygama
AACGCTTGGCCGTTCGAACGCTGTTCTTGGGCGTTCGAACGCTCCCTGCGTCCAGTGACATGAACAGTGACTGGTTCTTGAATTTTCTACCAATTCACTATCAGCTAACTTGAATCTTTCCAATATTTTGAGGGTACAATACACCACTCAAGGACACTATCATACCTTAAAATGGGCCTTAAATTCGAAACCTAACTTAGTAGATCTAGTTTCAAAATAACTAAAAACCTAAGTATACATATATGTCCAAATGCATGGGTTATGTGTTTATACCTTTCTCAATGCTTCCTTGAGCTTACAAAAATGGCTTCCTAGCTTGAGTTGAGCTCCTCCCTCAAGCTCCAATCTCTCTCTTTTCTTCCTCTTCTTTCTTCTCTTTTCTCTCTCTCTCTCCGTATACGTGTGTGTGTGTGTATTGGAAGTGAAGGAAGTAAAGAAGTAAGTGTATATATGTGTGGTTGTAAAGGCTGAGTGGGAAATGATCCCATGTGGTTTTCCCCATTTTAAGTTTGTGTTCCCTTTTTCATTTCTCCGTTTTCACTGCGGGCGTTCGAACGCTCCTTTTTGGCGTTCGAACGCTGCTGCTTACAGTTTGAAACATGCGAGACTTGAAATTTGGGTTTTTGGCCTTACCGTTCGAACGCTCCAAATGTGCTGTCAATGGGCGTTCGAACGCCTAGGCAAAATACTCGACCGTTCGAACGCTCATCCTGGCGTTCGAACGCTAAGAAGGATCCTGGGCAGAATTTATAAGTTTAGGATTTTTGAATATTGGCTAACCTAAATGGGTTCATTTAGACCCTTAAACCTATATTACTCCCTTTAATTATTATACACGTCATAATATACGTAATTAATGGGATTTACGGATGCGGGGTATTACATTCTCCCCTCCTTTATAAAAGTTTGTCCTCAAACTTGGCTAACGCCATCATGCTTTCGCTGCTCACTCTGATAAAAACCTTCGCTTCATCGAACGTCTAATTCATTATAGCTAATATATTTGACAGAATTTTACCCGTTGCGACTGCCTCTACTGCCCTCACAGTGGAGCAGCCTACAACAAGGTAACCTGGTTTATACTATCCCAAAACAAGTCGGCCTTCCCCGAGATGTTTGGGCAGTTGGAATCAATGAAATGTTAAACAAGATAGAAAATAAATACTGACATTGTGAAGTGGAATTAACATACCTCATCTCATGACAACGATCATTCAAAGAGGAACGGATATCGATCTCGGATTTCATCTTCTCGTTCCCAAGTCGATTCCTTCCACGTATGATTCTGCCATAACACTCGTACTAAAGGTATGATCTTGTTTCTAAGAACTTGGTCACGACGATCAACAATCTCGATCGGTCTTTCGACGTAACTTAAATCTTCGTTTACCTCCAAAGGATAATGGTTAATCACGTGTGTAGGGTCATGGACGTACTTCCGTAACATCGAGACGTGAAAGACATCATGAACGTGTGAAAGTTCTAGTGGAAGAGCAATACGATAAGCGACGGCTCCAATTCGTTGAAGAACTTGGAACGGTCCAATGTATCTCGGCTTCAGCTTTCCCTTTTTACCAAAGCGACTTATCCCTTTGAAAGGAGATACCTTCAAAAACACATGGTCACCTTCTTCAAATTCTAACTCTCGCCTTCGTACATTTGCATAACTCTTCTGACGACTCTGAACAGTCTGTAATCTCTGTTTAATCATTTTGATCTTTTCAGTCGTGATTTGGACAATCTCTGGACCTAATACCTGTCGTTCTCCTACTTCGGTCCAACACACGGGCGACCTACATTTTCTTCCATACAGTGCTTCGTACGGTGCCATTCCGATGCTTGCATAAAAACTATTGTTATAAGCAAATTCCACGAGTGGTAAGTGTGTTTCCCAATTTCCTTGAAAATCGAGTACGCATAGTCGTAGCATGTCTTCTAAAGTCTGGATGGTTCTTTCCGATTGTCCGTCCGTCTGCGGATGAAAAGCGGTGCTAAAGTTTAGCTCAGTGCCTAGAGCTCTTTGTAAACTTTTCCAGAACTTAGACGTAAATCTCGGATCTCGATCCGACACTATCGAAACAGGCATACCATGAAGTCGTATAATCTCTGCCATATAAAGGTTTGCGTATTTTGACAATGAATACGTAGTCTTCACTGGCAAGAAATGCGCTGACTTGGTAAGACGGTCTACAATAACCCATATGGCATTACAGCCTCGTAGCGAGTTCGGTAGTCCGACTACGAAATCCATTGTGATGTGTTCCCACTTCCATTCTGGTATTGGCAACGATTGCAGTAACCCTGCTGGTCTCTGATGTTCTGCTTTAACTTGTTGACATTGTAGGCATTGTGATACAAATTCCGCTATCTCCTTTTTCATTCCTGGCCACCAAAACGTTGCCTTCAAATCTCTGTACATTTTCGTTCCTCCTGGGTGTATCGTGAACTTCGTATTGTGGGCTTCCTCTAACACTTGCCTTTTGACTTCGGGTATGTTCGG
>BRYF01000017.1:17512500-17517500 GCA_030159135.1 Actinidia polygama
CTTCCCTTTTCAGGATTGGCTCTCTTTTGGCATCTTTCTTATTCTTTTTTTTTCCCCATATAATTCACTTTTTACTTTTGAGAACCTTAACTTGGCTCTTTCCTCTTGACTTCTTTCTTCTTATTTCATTCAGAATTCAAATCTCTAACGAACAATGAACGGCAATCAGGTTAGCAAGATGAAAATATTTTTTTTTAACATAAGTATTTTCTTGGATTAATTTTTTATATCCCTTTGTTGATTTTTGTTCTTTTTTTATTTTTAAAAGGTTGAATGCTAAATTTGTTTCATCCTTATTCTTGTAATCCACTAATTTGGTATGTATTTCTTTCTATTCATGAAATATTTTTTCTCTCTTGAATATCTGTTATTATGCTATAGAGAATATAGTTCTAGTTTTTTATGTCACCACGCAAATCCCGATTGAAATTTTCTTATTTTTTATTTATGTTATTTTATTTTAATTTTTTGGGACACTTGAAAGGGCCTAATTATTTATACAAATTTAAATTTTGTTAAATTATATGTATAGATTTGATTGTGAAAATATATTATATACAAGTAATGATCATATTAATTGAAATGAAGCGCAAGCAAGATTCTGGACATACTAAAAGAAAAAAGAAAAAAAGATTACAAGAATTAACTAAATCTCATGAAGGAGATCTTAATAAGTTTTGTTTGAAAATTATACCGAAAATGTCAACTAGTGAGAATATCAATTAAGAACATGGGAAGCAAAATGTCAATGAAGGAAATCAAAATATTAATGAAGGATTTGGGAATGAGAATGCTAACAAAGAAATTGGGAATGCGAACGTTAGTCAGAGTTGGCCTTGTGCTGAAGCCAATTCAGTCCAGGCTTTAGGCCCACATCAGAAGCCGAAAATTTGGGGGCCCAATTCGGGAAAAAAACACCCTATTCTTCACTTGCACTAGCCTGGCCATTCTTCACTTGCTGCAACTCGGCAAAAAAAAAAAAAAAACCGAGCTCTAATCGGACAGTTCGGGAAGTTCCCACCTGGTCTTGATGGCTGCTTGCATCTTCGGTATGGCAATTCCGACCGCAAAGGGGAGAAAAGAACTGACTTGTTTCGAAGAAGTTAATTCCCCTGTGTCCATCTTCCTCTCGGGTAAGCCATGAACTTCAATCCTCATTAATTTTTTCTAATAATCTTTCTCCTATAGCATCAACATTCCTCTGTTTGTCAATTGTCATTGACACATTGTTAGGGGCCTCATCTCTAAACTTCGATTAAGGCCCCTAAAATCTCAGAGCCGACCCTGATGTTAGTGAAAAACTTGAGAATGAGAATGTTAGTAAAGATTTTAATGAAATCAACTATGATTCGTGAACTTGAAATCAAATTGATTATCCATTAAGGGATATATTTTTTTGAATTTTCGTTTGATTTGAAGAAATTCACAACTGTAAATGATATTGTACTCAAGAGTTATTATGCTAAGTTTGAAGGCTATTTGAAACATGATATGCAATCAAATATTGATGGAAATGAGTTATTTTCAGTCTATCGAAGAAAATAGCAAAAGTGGTTGAAGTGCTTAAGTTTATAAATTCTAATTCTAGGGAATTAAAATTTTTAAATGCTTAGATTGCTTACATAATAGTGTTAACTATACCAGTTACGGTTGTTTCTGCTGAGAGAAGTTTTTCAAAGCTAAAGTTGATCAAATCCTACATTCGATCGATAATGTCCCAATAAAGATTGAATGGATTAACAATGCAATCTATTGAAAGAGACATGACAGATGAGCTTGATTTTGAAAGCATAATCAGTCAGTTTGCAGCTCAAAATGCGAGAAAAATATTTTCCAAGCATACTTAATAATTTTCTTGATGTAAACTGGATTGTATTATTTATAAAATATGAAGATCGGAGTTTTTCTTATATTTTATACTTTTTTTTGTAACCTTGATTTTAGCATTATATAAAATTTATTTGAGTATCGTCTCACTTTACTAAAAAATTAAATTGGCATTTGTATTTTTCTAATGTATTTATATAAATAAGACACCATTGTTAAAATTCACTCTGAACACCATAAACCTAAAATCCGGTATTTTCCTCCGATCAGCAGCTAGGCGATGTTGATGAATGGGAGACTATCGTATGGTATGGGAATTATGGATGACAAGAAGAGGCATGGAGGAGGAAATTAAAGCATCAATAGTGAGATGCCACGTGGCAGTCAACGCTAGAGATCACCCCGGAAGCGAGGAAGCTGGCAGTTGTAAGAGAGATGAATAAATTTTTGATATTTGAAGTGATTTAAAGCGTATAAAACGACGTCGTTTTGTACGCTTTAAATATTAAAACGATATTGTTTTGATTGTTAACATAAAATGATATTATTTTATAGTTAATTAAAACGACGTTATTTTGGTCCTTCAGTATACAAAGCGACGCCAATTTGGTCTTTAAGTGTATAAAACAACGTCGTTTTGTACACTTTAAGACAATTCCACTAAAGAAAAACTTTAGAGGATCCGAACTCAAATTTTGGTGCAACGGTGATACCACAAAATATTAATGACGTGGTATTACCAACCAATAATATATCGATAAATAGAATAAAAAAAATTTTAATAGATAAATGTAATTATCCTTTTTTAAAAGTTAACAACTGTCATATTAATATAATAAAATTTATCATGCAAAACATAGTAATTTATAATTGAATAATAATACCATGTGAAAACGTTGTAATGAATTTTTTTAATAATGAGAGTAATTTTTAATTAAATAATGAGCAACATTGTAATTATTTTTATTTTTTTTTCGTTTTTTGTGGACTTTTGATTCTTTTGTACTAGCCCCACCCAGCGTCCACTTTCATTTGGGCCACCACCATCCAGGCCCACACGCCAGTGGGTCCAACTGCATACGGACATCGGGGTAGGTTTTGGATAATTAGTGGGAGATTGCTATATGAACTTTGCTTACGGAATAAGACTGCGTTTGGATTAAGGATTTGGTAAATGAAAAAAAAAAGGAGAAAAATGAGATTGCGTTTAGATTAAGAATTTAGTAAAAAAAAATAAAAACTAATGAATTCATCGACTCAGATTTAATCGTTTGTTCTAACTTTACTTTTTCCTTCACAAATCTCTCCCTAAAATCTTGATCCCAATACTCTGTTTGACGAGGATGAAAGTGGTAAAAAATCTGAGAAAGAAGAAATTTTAAATTTTTTTACGCGTTTGTTTAGCATGATAGTAGTAAAAATTAATAAGTGTAAGAAATTTGACTTTCTCGTACAACTTAATAAAAGAATGCAGAGAAGATTTTATTTACTTGCAAGAAACACACGAACATTTTATTTTCTTGTGAAAGTAACTATGTAATTTGTAACTTTCATTCTTGTTCAAAATTTTCGACTTTCTATTTTAAATCGAGATTTTTGCAAAGGGTAAATAAGTAATTTTAAATATTTTCTAAGAAATTTATAATAATAGATTTTTTTTTTCAATTTTACTTTCACCAGATTTTTCCTTCTAATCAAACGGAGCCTAATGGATCCAACCATTTAAATCTAATCATGTTTCTTTACCTTTGTTTTCTCTTCACAAATTATTATCTAAATACAACCTAATTATAGTTTTTATGATATCCACAAAATGGAGTTATCAGGTGATAATCATAATGGACTTAGGTAAAGCACTGTGCTCATAAGCACAATATCGTGACGTGAGTGGGACTAAGCAAAGAAATCGATCAAACTGCGAAACCGTCCAAATCAAAATAATAGATGCGCTTAGGTTCGATTTTTTATTAGATCAGTTCGGTTCCGATTATAAATTTTTAAACCTAGACTAACGATTTAGTTTACGATTTTTATGTTACGGTTACATGTTATAAATTTCGAGTATTTTCGTTTTCAATAAATTTCTTTTACAGTTTGACAAAAAATTTGATCATATAGTTACCAATATCTTATTAATTTGTTTTTTTTATAGATGATTGACTCGATGAATCCTACCAATTGAATGATTTTGATCAAAAATTTGGGCTCGGATCGCATTCTATGATTTAACGATTTAGTTTGGTTTAAAATTTTCTTCAACAGTTAATAAAATTTGAACGACAATATTAGTTTAGAAAATAAATTGTAGTACAACTGTGACTCCGACAAGTTAGGTGATCTTTACAAGAAAACAGTTTCGATTATATCATTAATCTTGAGATGGGAATCCAATGATAATGCATTATAGATCAAAGAGACGAGAATACCCATTTGAGTAAGTATTAAGTTATGACACTAACAAACATGCTCGTGCTGTTAAAAATGTAAAGAAATGAGGGGTGTATTTGGAACCGAATTGAAATTTGCCCTTTTATTTATTTTCTAAAATATTGAAAACAAATAAATACCTGATAAGCACTTTCCAAAGCGTGAAAGTTTGGTATTTATTTGTTTAGTTGTTCGACTCATTTATCAGCCCTGATTAAATTTCGAAAATATTATGCCAAAGAAGCTTTATTTACTTTCTTATTTTTTATAGAGTGGAACTCTCTCTAAGAACTGCAACACCCCCTTTTTACCTTAAAAGGGCCCATTGCTTTAATGGCTATGGGGATGTGTGTAGTGTGTACTAGTGATTGCACCAAACCCACCCACCAAAAGACCCACTCATCATTTGCATGTGAGTACTGGTTTTATTAGTACTGGCTTGCCTTTGTGTTTTTTACTAGTTTAATGGCTTTGGTAGTAGGACTTATAAACCAATAAATTTATTTGAGTTCAATTGTATTCGACTCGTTAAAAGTTTATTTGAGATTGAATCATTAAGTAAACAAATCAAGCTTAACATATTTTTTAAACTCGTTATGCTTTCAAATCAAACTTGAACAATTTACTACTCAGTTTAATAACGTTATAATATTTAAAAACTTCTAAGTTACTCGAGCTCGGCTTATAATCAACTCGATTAAAACTCATTTGAGATCAGTTGCTTGATAACAATTCAAGCTCTAGTA
>BRYF01000017.1:17527500-17530000 GCA_030159135.1 Actinidia polygama
AATATAGAAAAACGGAAAGAGTATGGCTTTGTGTGCGTTGTCTCTTCACCGAATCAAAATCACGTGTTGGCTTTGAGAAATACACTCTCAGAATTTAGATCAAGATAGTTTTCACAATTTAAAATACATGGTTTAGATTCACTTAAACATGTCAAATTCAATAAATTTAAATCATTTATTTTGAATTCTTAATTATTTTTTTTTACATATTTTAGACAATAACTTGCTTTTCTATATATATTTTTTTAATCCGACGGCATTACCACAATGTTTTTGAGCTATGTAGTGTCCCAAATTCATTTAAAAATATATGACTTGTTGACTAAATCATTTATGAAAAAAAATCGATTGATTGAATATTAGTAGTTACATGATTTTGATATATTTTTTTATTTTAAAATTAATAAATATAATTTTTTAAGTATACTATAAAATAAATGTCATTCGATTATGTCATTGATATTCATTAGACTTGATTTTTTACATGAATGATATGTTGAACGAACTCTATAAAATAAATAATTTGAATTATGAAGATGTGCAAAAATGAGAAATCCATATAGAAAATGTACTACATGTACCTACTGTGTTAATAGCGATATTAAATCTTTATTGGTGATGAGAGAACTTTCTATTTGGATTGAATTTTCATATGATTGGTTAAAAAAGAGAGACAAAATGCTTTAAACGAGATTAAATCCTTTTATTTTAACTAATCGTAATAGGGGTAATATTTGCGTATGTGAACATAATTGCCCGTTTTATTTGAAGGTAACAATTAATATAAAAAATTGTATTTTGTCGTAGAAGAGTTTATTATCCCTACCTTGTAATTTGTTGTTGGGTAGTGATATATGATATATCACGTATTACTAATCGGATGATATTACCGTTTGTTAAATCTCCTTTTTTATGAAAACTTTCAACACTACACTTGTGATTGGACAAAATAAACAATCACAAGTTAAGGTAATATTTAGGCCGAGTTTGGGTTATATTTTTTTTAAAATTTTTTATTCCTTATTTTTTGAGTTTTTTTGTCTTTAGTGAGTTATTTATTTTTTTATTAAAATTTATCATCTTTCCGTTCTTTTTGACGAGAGGATTTTAAAAATATTTTTTTTTAATTTTAAAAAATACTAAAGATAAAAAAAATATTTTGAATAATTTTTTAAGATATATATTTTTTTGATCTTTGGTGAATTTTTCCAGTTACTCATTCTAGTCTCTTGACTCACCCACAATAGGACTCCATGGTCTAACCTCAGTAGAGATGGCAATTACCTCAAAAAATTTGGGTCCCCACCCCGCCCCTAATAGGGAGGGTTGGGGTAGGGATAAACTGACTCGGGACAGGTTATGGGGGAAAATTAAAACTCGGGGCGGGTTTTGGTTTGGACGCCCCCGCCCCCGATTAACTAAAAATTGACAAAATTATCATTTTTTTAATTATACCATAATATTATATATATATATATACATATATATATAATGATATTTTTTTATACCGTTTATAAAAAATATATATATAATTACAAAAAATTAAACGGGTCGAGGAGGGTCGGGGGCGGGGAGGTTATGGTATACTCCCGTCCCAACCCGTCTGGGAGAGGATTTTCTTAATCAGAGCGGGGACAAGTTGGGAGGAACATTCTCCGAACTCGCCCCATTGTCATCCCTAAACCTCATATGATAAAGGACCCACAGCCCAACCAGGCAGGTGAATTAAATCGGCATATTGCCATAAAGGATGAAGAGCCCACTACCCATATTTTGTGGTCATCCAGCATTTTGGAAACCGAGAACCGCCTTTGGGTTGCGTTAGGTTGATGAATTGGGCCCTCATGGTCCATCTTCAAAATGAAGACCATAACAACAACAACAACAACAATAAAGAATACAATAGACAAAAAAGGAAAACAAATAGGACATAACTTCTCTACAACCCAGCTTTTGGCCGGCATATGTGTTATTTAAGATTTTTGATCTCATTTTAGATTTATTTTGATAATTAAAATCATTTATATTTTAGATTTCGTCCGTCTTTGGGTTGCGTTAGGTTGATGAATTGGGCCCTCACGATCCATCTTCAAAATAAAGACCATAACAACAAAAAAAAAATTAAAAATTAAAAAAAAAGAATACAATAGACAAAAATGGAAAACAAAAAGGACATTACTTCTCTACAATCCAACTTTTGGTCGGCATATGTGTTATATAAGATTTTTGACCTCAATTTAGATTTATTTTGATAATTAAAATTATTTATATTTTAAATTTTATCGTGAAAATTAATACAATAAATAATCATGTCGATTGGATGCGTTTATTTTTATTTTATATAACTTAATAAATGAGTGTGACACATACTTTTATAAATATTTTTATCGATTAACTTGTTTTTTTATAATATTAAAATAAATTCAAAATAAAACTTAAAATACTTGAATTGCGGAGAGAAGCTGGGTCGAAACAAAAGACAAAATATACATGTTTTTGT
>BRYF01000017.1:17535000-17540000 GCA_030159135.1 Actinidia polygama
AATCCATCAAATTAAATGATGTTTGGGCTAGGCTTTATGAAACTAGGTTTTATGGGTAAAAACTATATTATTAGACAATGTTACCCTTCCTTCGTAACAAAAAATGTAAAAGACCAAAAAAAGAGAAAAAATATTTTAAAATAGATCTCAGTCTCTCTTTTACAAACACACCGCCATCACTGCTACAGTCACACCGCTGTCACCGCCACCTTACCACATCGTCATCGCCGCCGTTACAACACCGTCACCACCGATGTCAAATATGTCTTTCTCTTTCTCAAACATGAGATTTATAACACCACCACGAACTTCTTCCACCACCAGCCACCATAGTGCCACATTGCTTTCACCGCCGTTACTAGCACACCGTGGTTGCATTGCCGCTGCCACCACCACCACCACCACCTTTTCTCTACCGTTCTCTCTCTCAAATCTAAGATCTACAATGCTGCCATGGCCTTCCACCACCACCGGGGAGTGTCAAGTCTCGTTCTCTCTCTGAACAAAGTTTTTTTTTTATTTCTTATCTGTATGTGTTTTTTTGAAAAAAATAAATGGTGAACAAACTATTTTTTTATTTTTGTAAATGAAAAAATCGTTAAAAGTTCATAGTTAAATTTAACGAACATAATCTTTTTATGCATTGAAACATGAAAAACCATTGCATAGACAATATACATATTAAAATCGTTTTGAAAATACATAATTTCGTTCATGGCATCGTGTTACTCACCTGAATTTCATTGGCTAGGTGCTAGGCTTTGCGTTCCACAAGTAAGGCATGGTAATCATTAATACTATGCTCCATAATACATATAAAAGACTTCTCTAGGATTAGACTTCATAATTATGGATCTAGAGTCTCTTAATAAGTAAGTTAAGGGTTGTAACATGTTTTGGACAATACTAGGATGTCTCCATGAGAAAGGGTTAACTCGCAGTAAATTGGACTCGTGGTTTGAACGCTTGGAACGGCGTTCGAACGCTACCGTTTGAACTCTTGTTTTGGCGTTCGAACGCTGAGGTTCGAACGCTGGATTTGGTGTTCGAATGTTCTCTGCGATCAGTAGCAAAAACAATAACAGATCTTTGCCATTTTTACCAAAACTAACTCAACTTGTTTTCTTGGCTTCTAAATATGAAGAACTACTAAAAAGGACTATCATAACTGAAAACTAACTTCCAATTTGAACTCTTGCATGGTAGATCTAAAAACAAAAATCAAACAAAACTTATCATTAAAGTTTTGGGGTTTTTGACTTACCAAGCTTTCACAAGCCTCAGTGATGGCTCCCTAGCTTGATTTGAGCTCTAAGATCTCACTCTCTCCTTTCTTCTTCTTCTTCTTCTTCTTCTTCTTCTTCTCTTTCTCTTTTTTCTCTCTCTCTCTCTCGGTTGTGCGTGTGTGTGTGTGTTGTGATGTTTGGCTGTGTTTGTGTGGTGTAAAAGTTGGGGTGGGAATGATCCCATGTGGTTTCCCCCCACTATAGTTTCGTGTTTCCTTTTTCACTTTTCCTTTTACACTGTGACCATTCGAACGCTTACTGAGCCGTTCGAACGTTAGTCTTGCTGTTCGAACGTTTGAAAAAATTCTTAACTTAGATTTTCTTACCCCCATTCAATACTTATCAAATTAACGAATTTTACGTATTCGGGGTGTTACAGGTGAATTGAATTTTTTAAAATTAATTAGTAATTAAGGTTAATTAAAAATTAATCTGATTGCTTCTACAATAAATTAGCTAGTGTGCAAGGTAATAAATGCAAATATAAGATAAAGAAAAGAATAAGAGAAAGCACGCCAACATTTATCGAGTTTCGAGTGGTCTACGTCCTCCCAAGACATCTGCAAGATCTTCTTCCACTACTTGCAATCAACTATTACAATGTTGGGGCTGATTTAAGGGCACTTGTAAATTAACCTTGATGCCCTCATTTTCTTCCTCTCATCGATCACTGAACCAAACACTAACAATAAAACCAGTCGAATTCCACTCTCTCTTCCAATACTGAAATCTATTATGCTTCAATAGATGCAAAAGGTGAAGGGGTGGAAGTGGAGGGAGTAACTAGAAGAGGAAAGAAACATGAGGGTATTTTTGTCATGGGAAAACAGTCTTCTCTTAAAATAGACATGCCAATTTCATTTTTAGTTAAATTGGACAAAAATAGTGATGCTGCATTTTAGTCCTGATTATTTTTAAAAGACAAGAGGGTTAAGCACACGACCCAAACTAAAAGGGGGGTAAAGGGAGATTTTTCCTCAACTGAATATACACAATTACACATGATATATGTTCCTGCATGGATGTGGAGAGAGAGAGAGAGAGAGAGAGAGAGAGAGGGAGATTTGGTACTTTTCAATTATAGAGAGAGGAAAACAAGGGTCCTGATCTTTGGAAGTTGACTAAAGTTTCAGCTAATAGGTTCATGAATGTTTGGTTTGAGGGAATCTCAATAATATGATGGGATGTAAACTGCTAAGGAAACTTCCATTATTTACATGACACTTGGTTGGGTTGTCACAAGCAATAATAAATATATGTCCTTTATATAGAAATATTTGTCTCATAAGGAAAATGAGATAATCTTACGCATTATAACACTGGAGCGCTCGCTCGTAGCGGCGCATGCATTGTTTGGCGTTTTAGTGTACTTGACAGTGACACACGAGCGGTTGTGCCTATGACTGCACTGAAAAAAGGAAGAACATATTCTGATTTGTTTCCAAAACAGAATCTGGATATGAAAATAAAATAAAAATTTGATGTGTGGTGGTTTGTTTCCAAAACAGACCCGGCATTCGGCAACGGACATATTCTAGAAAGAATAAAAAATAGAAAAAAATTATTTAAGCCCAAGCCTAAGCCTAGAACCTTCTCCACTAGTAAGCCCAATCCCAAGTCGACGGCGGCGACACGAGTGTGTGGTGGTTTGTTATTGGTGAACCCATGTAGGTCCTCCCCTCACAAAACTTGGATGCCCCTTAGGACTAAGTGCATATATACCCACTTAGTTTTACTCCCACAACCATTGTAGGACTGAGTACATTTTTCTTCTTTTAATCATTTCAAGAAACTAACTTTGAATCTAATTTTCATTCACTTCTTTTGCAATATTTTTGGTCAAATCTTTACATAGATTTATTCATAACATGTAATAGAATATGTACCAAGGTGGGTTCACCTATAATAAGTGTGGGACCCACTTTCTTTATTGCTCTAAAATTGGTCTAAAATCATAAATTTCCAACAATTCCCTCTTTAGAAAATCTCAAATTTTCTCTAGAATTGGTATCCTTAGAATTCATCAGCAATGATATAGGAAGATGATTTACTAGGAAGTCAATAGAAAACTCTGATTGTGTGGGGTAAATATTGTCTTAAAGAAAGCAACTAACCCAGAAACCCATTAACTTTTTGATATCCCTATTATATATCTCAATCCAATACGAATCTGATTTGAATAAATTTAAATTCATTAATAACAATTCAATCAAAAAATTCATATAATCTGAATCTGGGTGATTCATATTTCTCGAACTGGATTCGAATATCCGAATAAGACCCACGTGTGATCCCGATCCAAGAAACATATAGTTTTTTCTCCCATTTTAAAATTCTCATACTCCTTTGGCTTATTTTTTAAAAAAGAAGGAAATATAGATCTGGTCGGAAATTTTGGGTCGGATACCGAATCCAAGTTTGTATTAAAACAAGCTGATTTATCATTTCTGGTTTCAAATGCAATTTTCACGAATCTGATTCGAATGTGATCCATTAACTTATCTATCCTATTATATTATTTTAAGAATGCTTCAAAAATCCATGACCCAAACACAACATAAGCGAATTCGATAATATTTAAAGGAAAAGGGGAGATTGGCAGTTGAGCTTGGTTTGATCAACTTCCTATAACACCCACATTTTAATGTTGAGAGATGGGTGTTTCATTGAATGTGAGATAGAGATCCCAAGTCATTATAATTACGTGGTATCATCAACTTATAATATTATATCACGTGGATATGAAATACTTATATTTTAAGATATATGTGCTCATATAATGTTTATACTCCTTCCATTCAATATTGCTGGCCACTTTTGGAGAAATCAACTTTTTAATACTTTTATTTTAGAAAGTGTTTTTAAAAAAACTAAATAAAATTAAAAAGAATAAAATAAAATTTGTTTAAATGATTTAGAGTAAAAATAGAGTGTATTATTGAAAAAGATAATAAAAAGGGACCCCTAATCCCAAAGGAGTCCCTATTTTTTTAAATTGTGGGGTGAAATAGGAAACATTGTTGGATATGCTCTTAATCCTTAGATAATTTAGCCAGTCACAACCCAAAACTCTTCACTCCAACTCTTTACCTATACGAGCCCCTATTTGGCCTTATGTTAGTGGAGAAACTGTTCACCTCCTTGCCTTTTTATTTTTTGTGGGACGAGGAAAATGAAAATAGTTGTTTCGTCTTAGCGTCTTTTTTTACTAAATGCACTCAAGTTTAGATAATTATTCAAAAAAATTATAATAGAGACAAAAATTGTAATAATTTTGCTAAAAAGTGGAGAGACTTTTTTTCAAATTAGATGTAAAATTTTATATTTTCAGACTTTTCTTATCAAGAGAAATTGAAAAAATATATATATATTTTTATAAAATTCACTAAAAAAGAAAAAATTCATAAACCAAAACAGCTAAAAAAAAACTTATCCCAAACAAGCCTAATTATTCATAGATAAATAGGAAGTGTGTTGGAGTAACTAAAAAAATAGACTCCGTAAATTAAAAAATAAACAGAATAGAAAGCCAAATACTGGGAGGCTGCTAAAGATGCCCTTATCCACTCTAACAAGCTCCATAATTGAAACCCTTTATTGGCTTGTGCAATAGTGCATCCCCATGAACCATTCATCTCCTAACTCATTTTTTATATTTTTTTTATTGTCAATTTTTTCAAATAAAAATATTTTAATTGAATATAGTTAAAATAC
>BRYF01000017.1:17577500-17585000 GCA_030159135.1 Actinidia polygama
GAAGAAATTATTATTCTACGGGCCATAATTAGAAATAATAGATAATTTAAGAGTGCAAAGTGTAATTAAATTCGGTGGATGATGGTAATTGGAGGAAAAAGTGGGGGAAAACAAACCAAGGAAAACGAAAGTCCTCTGTACTTTGTAGAATACGAAGTTTATAACTTATACGTACTTGTTACCCATAGGAACCTTCAATGGGTCAGACGGGGAAGGAAAATATAAAAAGATTCTCGGTGGTGAAATGTCTTTCTAAAATGATCTCGTCCCTCCATTTGTGCATAGGGATCATGATCCAAGGGGGCTCATTAAAGCCAGAGAATTTATTAATTTAAAATTTAAATAAAACAAAATTTTACAACCTCAAGTGGAGATTTTTTGGGGGAAAAAAATAATTTATTTTGATATTGAAATATTTTTATAGAATTTGAGTTTTAGGCTTAGTTTGGATTTTTTATTGCTAATTTAGCTGATTTGATTTTTAATTTTTTTCGTTTTTAATGATTTTTTTATTATTTAACTAAAATTTTATATATTTTTCAGTGCTCTTGACGAGAGAAATATAAATATATAAAAACCTTGCTCGCATTTGAATTTTTTTTAATAAAGACAAAAAAATTGTATAGTTTATAGAGTAATTTTTTTTTTTTGAAAAAATAGAATATGATTTCTAGGCCCATGTTGTTTTTTTATAGCTAATTTAGCTGGTTTGGTTTTAAATTTTTTCATCTCTAGTAAAAAATTTATTACTATTTGATCAGAAAATTATAATTTTTCAGTTTTCTTGACAAGAGAAATCTGAATATATCAAAACTTTGCTCACATTTGAATTTTTTTTACTAAAGACAACAAAATTATCTAATTTATAAAGTAAAAATATTTTGTTTTGCCTCTAGTGAAAACATTTAAATTAACTTTCTTGTGAGTTAATAATATTATATTTTAAAAATTCTTAAAACGAATCACAATAATAAAAGCATAAAACGATTCAAATCCATCCACTGTTGTGCGAAATACAATATTAATTTTAACTATTGCAATGGTAATTTTAATAATTTGAAAAATATTAATAAGTAATACTACTATAAAATTATATATTTTTAAAAATATATATAATTTTACTTTGTATGTTATTTAAATTGTTGCGATTAATTTAGAACTCATTTTGGATAAGTGTTTTTTTAGCTACTTTAGTTTTTTTGTTTTTCCGTCTTTACTGAATTTTTGTTACTATTTGATCAAGATTTTATATTTTTTATATTTTTTTTGATAAAATAAGTCTAAAAAAATTAAAAAAATCATCTAATTTTAAAAAAATACTTTAGTTTTCATTTTTTTTATGTTTTTACTAAATTTTTGTCACATTTGATTAATATTTTGATACTTTTTGGGATTTCTCTTTATGAGATGAGTCTGAAAATATAAAAAAATTATCTAATTTAAAAAAAAAATTGTTTTTATCTAATTAATTTTTAACTAGAGGAGTCTATAAATATAAATTTTTTAATTTGAACTAAAATTAAAAATTAATTTAAAAAATAAAATTATTTATTTATAAGGGACAAATAAATTAGAATAAAATAAGTATTATATTATTTAATGAAGAAAATACTAGAAACAAAGACAAGCACGCCAGTGCTTGGTTTTTTGGACGGATTATTTGTCGTGATGTGGAGGTGGCAAAGCACGTGCCACACACAAACACAATATACCAAACCAAACATATTTGCCGTGATCCTTCCAATTTCCAAAACTCTCTCTCTCTCTCTCTCTCTCTCTCTCTCTCTCCACTTTTCCTTCTCACTCCTCTGTCTCTTTCCTTTCCTTTCCTTTCCTTTCTTTACATCACGTAATTATCCGTGTTCACGGGTACTACGACTCTGTTTGGAATCAGTTTTTTTAATTTTTCGTTTGATTTTATTTAAGTTTATAAATAAAAAAATCAACTAGAATTGTTTTTTTGTTTTTTATTTTAATTAATTAATTTATTTTTAACTAAAGTAAAACTAAAAAATTTTAATTTGTTTAATAGCAAGTTTATTTTTTTTCCTCCTCTTTTAAGTGTTACCAAACGGAGCCTACGTCAACAAAAAAATGCCACCTCTTAAGCTTTACAACCTAAAAAAATATATATAAACGTTAGGTAAGAGATACATTGCTACAAAATAAAAAATAAATTAAAAAATATAATTATTTTACAAAAATATTACTAGTTTAGTAAAAATAAAGAGAAAATAAATAGTTTTTTTTTTATTTTTTTTGTGGGTCCTATTAAAAAAAACAATTCAGATAAAAAATATACTCAATTTAAAAAAAAATATTATTAGATCACAACCTATGTAGGACCCACATATTTGAAAAAAAATAATATTTTTTTGAGAAAAAAAATAGTTTCAGGTGAAATCTGAACCACTAGATAAATTTAAATGAATTTCAATAGTAGATAATGAGAAATAATTTTAAAAATTTAAAAATATTTGCCTTATATTATACATACAAAATGTATATGTATATGTGTTTGTAGATATATATTCTATAATGTTGTGGCCCACACCGTGAGAGTTTGGCCGCTTCTGCGTTAGGTCAACAACTGGGACAGCGTTTGGCTTGTTGTGCCGATTGGGTCAGTCCCCACCAAGTGCTTTTAAATCGAAACTTGTTCAATGTATTGTGTTCCAAAATTCCACATCCTCTCTCTCTCTCTCTCTCTCTCTCTCTCTCTCTCTCCTCCCCACTATTTTGTCATTGTCTACATTTTGTATCCCCCCACCTTTTATTGAGGCTATGATTGAATTAGTAGTTTTTGTTTTTATTTTTTTAGCTACTTTATTTTTTGATTTTTGGTAAAAATAAATTATCGTTAAATGAAAATTTTAAATTTCTTTAATTTTTTTAATTAGAGGAGTCTGAAAATATAAAAATTTATTTATTTATTTATTTTAAAAAGTCAATAAAGACAAAAAATACTAATTTTTTTCTTGAATTAAATAATTTGTTGTATTTTTGAATTTCTCTCGTTAATAGGGACCGAATAATTATATTTTTTTAATTAAACGGTGTTTTTACTGAAAAAAAAACAAAAGATGGAAACCAAAATAGCTAAAAAATCAAAAAAACTTATTCCAAACTGGACCTGATCAGGGTTGGTTTAATTAGCCATGGCAATTTTTTTTATTAAATTAGATAATTTTTTTATATTTTTGAATTCCTCTCGTCAATAAGAACTAAAAAATTATAATTTTTAATTAAATGATAAAAATTTTTTATTGAAAATAACAAAAGACGAAAACCAAAATAGCTAAAAAAAATAAAAAAAAACTTATCCCAAACTGGACCTGAATAGGGTTGGTTTAATTGGCCATGGCTTTGTACGACGAAAATTCGTGGAAAAAAAGGAAATTAAAAGGAAAAAGGATGGACAATAAAGTGAGTTAATAGAGTTTTAAGAGTTTTTTATATTTTGAAGCTGTTTTGATTTTTTTTTTTTTTTAGTTAATTTTTTAAACTGTTTGATCAAAATTTTATATTTTTTCGATTCTATTTGATGGGAAGAGTCTGAAAATATAATTTTTTTTATCTAATTTGAGAAAACTATTGACGAAAAAAATCCATTTTACTCGAAAAAAATTGGATTTGAATAACGAATCTCAAAGCAGAAGGAAAATTAAATAAAAAACATAGGATAGACAACCAATTTGGCTTAGTTTTTTTTTTAATATTTTTTGTTTTAGTTTTTTGAGTTTTTTGCCGAATTTTTTAAAATTATTTCATTAAAAATTTATATTATTTTGGCTCCTCTTAATAAAAAGAGTCTGAAAATATATATTTTTTATATAATTTGAAAAGGATATTACTAGAGATAAAATAAAACATTTTACTTGAATTTCTTTATTTTATTTTTTATATGATTTTATAATATCTTAAACAAAAAATGACCTGAAAAAAAAACAACTAATTACCAATTAAACATCATAGTGATCCCACTAAAGACAAAGAACATATATAGTCTGAACAGAACTGCAAAGAAAATTAGCTAGGGAAAGTGACATTGAAAGAGAGAGGGGATAGATGATAGAGTAGTGATCTCACAGTAGTGCGCCCGTGATAATATTACAAGATCGTCCTACGTGGTCTCTTTTCATCCACACATTTTGAAGTTGAGTGGCTTTAAAAATAAATAAGGCATAATATAGTCTTGTCAACTACAAAATGTGTGGCTGGGAAGAGGCCACGGGGGCAATCCCGTGGTATTACCACGTACGCGCTCCCGTGGGATCATTACTCTGGATAATAAGAGACTTAAAATAATTTTTTTAATTAAAAAAATGTGTTTAGAAAACTTTATTAATCACAATTTCAATTCAAAATCTCTAGTTTCATCTTCATTTTCAAAAAAATTCCATCAAATTTTTATTTCTCTCCAAAAATTCAAATAACAAAATATTAAAGCCCAATTTGGTCTATTTTTTGTTTTTATATTTTTGGCTCCACCCAAAATATAATAATTTATATACACATAAATTTCAAGTCTGGACTTGTATTCATAAACATCACGTGGTCTATTTAGAAGTTGATTATTCTGAATAGTTGTAAATTGATTGCTTTAGATGTGGTATTTTATCAATTTGCACAAAGTAAATATCTAAGAACTTCTCTTATTTATCATGTGAAGTTTTGATTTGATATTTTTTTAATATTTTTTGACTAGTAGAAATTGATATGTTTACTTCAATTTAGACTAAGTAAATATTTGAGAATTTCTTTTATTTGGTTGGTGACTTCTCGTTTTCTCCTTTAGAAAATTGTTGATAGTTTCTTATTTTGTAATCTTGTCCATACGATAATATATAAATTGATTATTTCTCAATATAAAAATCATATTGATAATTATCATTTTTTGCTTTAAAAAATAATTATTGTTAGTTAATGTAATTTGAGTTTCATATTGAGGTTGGTAAATTAGTAATTACTCAAAATGGACTTTTTGAAAATTAATTAGTTACCGTGTTTTTTCATAGAATAAATACCCTTAAAAGGATCCTATTTAACTTTCTCTTTTTTTTTTAATTATAGATTTTTCAGTTGACGTGGTTTTCAGAGGCTTTTTTGTCTTTAGTACTTTTTTTAACTGTTTGATAAAATATTTATACTTTTTCAATTCTTCTTGACGAGAAGAGGCTGAAAATGTAAATAAATTCATCTAATTTAAAAAAAATTTATTAAAGACAAAAAAAAATTGTACTCTATAAATTAAGAATTTATTACAAATTAAAAAAACTTCATATATTTTTAGATTTTTCAAGTCAAGATAAACTAAAAAAATATAAAAGTTTAAACAGCTAAAAAAAAGACAATTAGGGCTTTTAAAAAATGAGAGAGAGAGAGAGAGAGAGAAAGAGAGAGAGAGAGGGAGGGGGGTTGGAGTGGATTATCTCATAGCATTTAGGCTCCGTTTGTATCAGCTTTCGACTGGCTTCTTTTAAGTTTATAATCAAAAAAACTAAAAAAAAATTGCTTTTTGTTTTTGCCTTTTTTACTTATTTTAGCTAAAGTAAAGTCAGAAAAAATAAAAAAAAAATTAACTTTTTGGGTTGCAAGTTTAAAAAAAATGACTTTTAAGCATTATCAAACGGAGCCTTAACCCAAATGAGTTGATTTGTTAGGGACAACTATAGGCTAATTAGCCTCCCTTCGCAATATTATTATAATTAGTAATATATAGTATAGACAATTAGTAATATATATAGCTACACAAAATATAATGCCGACAGCAAAAGAAAAAATAATGCCGACACAAGGTGAATTTATATATTATTTAATTCATTTGTCCCGATATTGCCGGTAAAGTATTTTTTTAACTTTCTTAAAATAGCAAAATAAGAAATTGTGGCTAGTTAAGAAATAGGAAACTTTAAATTAGGCTGTGTTATGTTTTTTTCATATATATTTTAAAATAAGTTGTAATGACTTCTCTCGAGGTTTCAGACAATTGTACGAGTCCTTCCCTAAAGTTTGGGAAATAACTTTACCTTCCTCTTGCTTAATTTTGTTTATTTTGGATTTTACGGTTTCGTTTGGTAATACTTAAAAGTTAAGATTTTTTTAAGCTTTATTTTTCTGGCTTTACTTTGGCTAAAAATAAGTAAAAAAACAAAAAAATCAATTCTGATTGTTTTTTTTGCTTATGAGCTTAGAAAAAACTAACCAAAAAATTGGCACCAAACGGATCCTACATGTCCGCAAGGATGGAAAAGGACGATGTCACCCACTCATCTTTTATAAATACCAGATTTGCCCCTATGTAAAGAAAAAATGTTATCATTTAGTGCATGTCCGCCTAGCGTACGAATTATACAACTTGTACCAACTTATAAATTCTTATATCATGTATATGTTTTTTTGCATTATATTATATTTGTTGACTTCTACACCTAAGTATACGCTAATACAAAGTTTTTAATTGAGCAAATGAAATGAGGGCTTGAGGGTAAACATGTAAAACTTTAATATCATTGATTTTTTCATAAAAATTCAAAATCAATTACAGGGGCAAAAATCCACTCTTAGAAAAAGAGCTTAACCTAGGGGTGACTCTCGACACTAAACCCTTCATAGGGTCATCCATGTTGCGATTAATCACGAACTCGAACACCAGTGGTGGCATGAATCTACACCATTACCACTGGGGATAGTTCACCCAGGCTAGGAAGGCTCACCTATCAACCTTTGGGTTAATTGTTCGATTGACTGGCTCCCGATGAGATGCGTGTAAGCAATATCTTCATCGGGAATTTATTAAACTAAAAACAAAAGCCCAAGAACATATATCTCCGGCTATAGTAATCATATTCCGATTGTGAGTAATCACAAATATTAAAACTATAAAAACGATATGAGAAATCTTCGTCTAGTCTATCCAAGACCTTAATCCATGCAATAGATAGAAATATCACCGACTCTCTCTTATAAGACTAGAGACCATTTTTCTCTTTGTGAAAAAAGGTTCGCGTATATCTTTTGAAAACTTCTTTTCCCATAAAGAATAAGAGTTATATAATTGATGGACATTTATATCTTTCACATGTTCCACTATCTAAGGAAAAATAACTGCATATGGAGTTATTTATTTAAAAGATAATGACACAAATTATCATTTTATATTTTAAAAAAAATAAAAATAAAACGTAACTAACAATGCAAACTTGAGACTTAAGGAATAAAACTCCAAATTTTTTTCGCTGAATCAACCCCAATGGTTCTTTAAAATAAAACTCTCATACTTGTTCGCACTTAGCATTACTTAGAAACAATATTTACAAATACAAGAATGCCAATACCATTTCTAAAACTTGAAAGGAGGTTTCTAAAATAGTCAAAAAAATCTCAAGGTAAGTCCTTGTACCCTTCTGGTACTATATATCAAGGTTTGGAATATGTAAAAGACCACAATTTATGAATGTGTATGGTCATCATAAAGAGAGTAAAGAACCCCCCATAACA
>BRYF01000017.1:17725000-17727500 GCA_030159135.1 Actinidia polygama
AGATTATCTTTATAATTTGAAATGTTCGACGTATAGAGTTAGCTGATAATATGACTTGTGTAAAAAATTTTGTGGATAGGACATTAGTAGCGAAATAATTGGATGTATTTTGTATTACAGTATGTTCAAAAAAATCATAGTTGTCACTTTTTTATTTTAAAATAAATGTGTTTAGATTATGTAATTTGATGTTTAATCGATATAATTTTTTTCATAGTTGATCCACATAACAAGCTTCACGCAAGAACATGATATAGATTGAAGATTTTCACCAGGATAGAAACTAAGGCCAAGTTCGGGCAGTTAATTTAGTTTTCCTGAGCTAATACAGTTGCTTTAGTTTGCAAGTTTCTTCTAGTAATTTTTTTCCTTTATTTGATCAATTTCTTTTTTTTTACACTTTTCTGATTTCTTTTCATGACAGGCATTGGGAAATATACTTTTTTAAAGAAATTTGAAAAAATGCACTAAATTTTATTCTAATTTTGTCCTTGGTGAACTTTTTATCTTATTAGATCTTTCAGAGTTCTCACGTTGAAAAAGAAAGCAAAACAGTTAGAGATAGTGCATTTTATGCAGTATATTAACAATACATACTTACATGTGGTGAAGTCCACAAAAATGCGAGTTCCACCACATGTGAGTATGCACTGTCAATAGAGTTTCACCACATGTGAGTATGCACTGTCAATATATTGCATTGCATAAAATACAATATCTCTAACTTTTTTGCTTTATTTTCGAATGAGAGAACTCTGAAAATATAAGCATTTTTAATAACGAATCAATTTTTTTTTACTCGTTCCTTTAATTAATCACCAATAGAATTTAAAATAACCCTAATGCTAAATGCATTATGGAAATGATAATCTGGATATCTCTCGCCCAAAACTAGAATCATACTATTAAACCAAATGAAACGCCATTATCCAAATATATTGAAACTCAAAAAACTTTTTTCTTCTTAAATTTCACTTGTTATTATGGAAAACCATACCATAAAAATTATCTAATAAAAAACTGAGGATATTTACGAGACTGTGTTGGAAGACATTAGACACGAAGCATTTTTATTTAGAAAAGTAGAACTATAGCATTATGCTGAAGGAAAATGATATGGGTACCCAATGTTGCACTCCAAATGCACACCTGAGTGAGGTGGTGCATTTGGATTGGCTGACATGACTGGGTGGACCCCACACACAGCCAATCCAAATGCACCACCTCACCCAGGTGTGCATTTGGGGTGCAACATTGGGGTACCCATAGCACTACTCCTGAAGGAATTACGTAGCGCACCATTTGGCTAGGAATGCTATTTAAAAAAATTATTATCTGGTGCGAGCATAGTACGGTGTGGCCCGTACTATTTAGGCTCATTGAGAGTTCAATAATATAATCAAAATCGTTCATTTCTTAAGTCTTGTTCAATAGATTACCTATGAAAAAAATTCAAATTGATTGGACACCGGTAACTACATGATCAAAAAAAATAGATAAAAAGTATGATTTTGAGAATAAGCTATAAACAAAATGATCCAAGTAGATGACTATCGATGTCTGATCAATTTGATATTTTTCCATGACTATTCTAATCAGTAAGCTCTTCCAAATGAATGGTTCGGTTCATATCACTTACTGGATCTTTAGTAGCCCCATATCATGCGGGCAACAACTTTAGGCACCGCAAGCACCCCAAATTCAATAATTATTGGTTTTCCTTCTTTTATTTCCCCCAAAGAAAAAGGAAAATATAAGGGCTCTTTTAGATCCAATTCCAACAATTAATATGATTTCTATCTAATTTCCTAGGTTTTTTTTTTATCCCTAAACCCTATTATATCTGAATATTGAGCGTATTTCAATGCAAGTAAAACTCCGGTTAGTTAATGCTGGCGTCATATAGTAGTAGTAGTAGTGATATGAATGACTCTAACCTGAGTCACCTGATCCTACGCTCTCCTAGTCCAACCCAAACGATTAAGTGATTAAATCCCTCATTAGCCTCTCTAATAGCATTTTCACAAAAACCCTCGCACAAACCAGTTTTGGGATCTTCTCTCTTCCAATGGATCTTCCTCCATCACAAGAACATCAAAGGTAAAATCATAACCTCCCACATGAATAAATATAACGAAGATTAGATTTGTGGTTACGTACGATCTGTTTCTTGTAGTGATTTAGACCATCTCATACGATATTTTAATATTAAATGATATTGTCTAATGTTATCAATGATATAGATACCACGATTGAAGCGATCGTGTAACAATAAAAAAACAATGATATAGATACCGCAATTGAAGCGATCACGTAGCAATAAAAAAACTTCATTGGATCTACTAGACGTGTTCTTTTGTTTTAAAATAGGCAACTTTCTTCCTTTCCTTTAGATTGACAACTTTCTTTACTTTAGATTGGTGTTTCAACTCCTTACAAAAACAAAAACATACATTACAATACGATACAATTATAAGTTTAATTCCGATCAAAACGAAGA
>BRYF01000017.1:17732500-17735000 GCA_030159135.1 Actinidia polygama
TTTTCGGTTAACTTTTTTTAAGTTTATAAACAAAAAAGTCATAAAATTTTAACTTTTTTGCTTTTTTTTCTTTCTTATTTTTAGCTAAAGTAAAGCAAAAAAATCAAAAAATCTTAGATTTTTTTGATAGCAAACTTAAAATAAGCTTGGCTTTTAAGCATTACCAAACGGGTCCTTAATTAATGAGAGAGGAAGCTAGAAAAAACATCAAATTATTGAATAAATTAATTATGGGATGACAATTTTTTTTTTAATCCCCACTGATTTGAAATCTCTCCTTCTCTTTATGATGGATGGCCCTTTGATGCATTCAAGTTGCGTTTTTGTTTTGGCTTGAAGCAAATATGGGCACCAAGTTTTTGACTATCTGTCATTTGGAATGGTGTGGAATCCAACTGTGGATTGTCTTCTAGTCTTTGTAAAGAGGTTACTTTACTTGCATCAGCTATATAGGTTGAGTTTTGGAAACAAATTATTAAACTAGGATATTCCTTTTTTATTTTAATTTGGGTTCCTTGTAATAATGTTAGCATCACATCTTGAAATAAAATATCAACTCTTTTTTCGTTTTTGTTTAAATCGATAGTAGGAAATGAGGGATCAGAGAATTTCAGAACTCAATCTGTTGTCCCAAGTTTTCTATCCCCAAATCATATCTCTTGTTTAATCTGCTGTCACGTGTAATCTTGTTACTTTCCATCCATTGATTTCAATCTCCATAGAGGGGTGTGAAGTAACAAATATTGAAATCAATAGATGAAATTCAACAAGATTACACGTAATAATAGATTAAGCAATAGACATGATTTTGGAACAGAAAACTTGGGACAACAGATCCGGAGCCAGAATTTCTAACTCTAGTTGTAAAACTCAAATGAGGATAGCCTTACTTTCCCGCAAAGCAAAAATACCTAAATTAAGATATACACTTGGTAAAGGGTGGGTTGACCACCAGACCAATTCATTAGTCGTGAATGATTAACATTTTGACTTGCATTAATCTCCAATAATTAATGTACTGTAGTAATCAAGTAGTAGGCATCAATGATCAGCCTTTTGACGTACCTTCTTAGGCTTCCATTATTGACAACGGACGATACGGTCTACGAATTTGTATAACGGACCTACCCCTATAAATTCAATCATTGATCACATCTAGAAGTGTCAAACGAGTTGGTTCGACTCTATCAATTAATTTTTGTGTTTATCATATTTTATGTCGTGTTATACCCATTTGATAAAAATCTAAATCTGGCATATATCATTGACCCGGCCAATTCGTGAATGGTGTTGTGCCGTTCTGTGTCTAATCGTCATGCCATGCCATAATTTTATTTAAAAAAAAGTTTAATGCATCAAAAATTTAATTCATTTAAGATTTATTCACATTAACGTGTTGTGCCTTGCCATGTCCCAAAAATAGCGGCCCTGTCAGACTCATCACCGTACCCATGTCATCCCGTGTCGTGTCGTGCCTATACCTGCCCACCTCTTTGACTGCTTACATCACAACCTATTAGTTTTTTTTTTAATAAAATAAATTTTTCCAGACTCCTCTTAGAAAATACAGAACTCTAATCATTTTTTATCACTAAAAACAAAAAAGGCTCATATTATGTGAAAATTACTTCTTTTTTTATATAATAAAATCAATTAATTTTCTGGACCCTATTTTTTGTGACACCCGCAGCAAATTAGAAGGCAAAGTAGCGTTGATCACCGGAGCAGCCAGTGGCATTGGCAAGGAAACCGCGGCCAAGTTCGTCAGCCACGGCGCCAAAGTGGTGATTGCCGACATCCACCGCCAGCTCGGCTCCAATGCCGCCGCGCAGCTCGGCCCCAACGCCGCCTTTGTCCCATGTGACGTCAGCAGTGAATCCGACGTCTCAAGTGCAGTGGATTTCGCTGTCTCTAATTTCGGGCAACTGGACATAATGTACAGTAATGCTGGGGTGGCTTGTCACACTCCTCCAAGCATAGTTGACCTCGACCTTGCCACGTTTGACCGCATTATGGCGGTCAATGTCCGGGGCATGGTCGCGGGAATCAAGCATGCTTCTCGAGTCATGATCCCGCGGAGAACCGGGTCGATTATATGCACAGCAAGTATTACAGGTAATGATCAAAATTTCGTTTCGACGTGTTATTTCACTTGGGCCAAAACAAAGGGAGTTCTAAGGTTTGAATATTAAGAAATGTACCAATGGTTAAATTCCGTTCTCCACTCCTAAGGATTTGGTGTACTAAAAAACAAAAAAAAAAACTAATAGATCTAACAGATATAATCATTTCTTCTTTTTTTTCTGACGAATCTCTCCATAAAACCGTGACCAGTGGCGGTCCTAACCCACCCACCCCAAGAAAAACCCAAAAAAAAATAATTATTTTTTTATATTTTTTCTGTTAATTTTGATTATTTTGTTATTGGTTATACATAACTGGCCCCCCTAAACGTTTTTACCGAAATGTCCATTAAAAATGTATAATTTGACATTCCTAA
>BRYF01000017.1:17755000-17757500 GCA_030159135.1 Actinidia polygama
AAAAATTTGAATTCTCTAATATGGACAGGAATGTGGGACAGATCGAGCAATATTTGTTTTATATTGCTCGTTATTTTTTAGAATTTAACTTTTTAAAGGAAAATAATTATACATTGGCTTTTTCAATTTCACGCCTTAATCATTTTTAGTTTTTGACTTTTTACTTTGGTTAAAATATTATAAAAAATAAAGGATAAATGAAAAAAAAAATTGCATACTTTGTTTGTTGATTTTTAGGAGTGGGCAGATATTTTGAGATATCCCAAAATAGAATAATGAACCAGTAATATGGTCGGAGGGAGTAATATTTAGGTTATTAAACTTGAAATTCAAAAGACCAACAATTTTTTTATGAATTTTTTAACTACTTCGATTTTGAGTTTTTCATCTTTAGTAAAAAAAATTAATTGTTAGATCAATTTATTTATTTTTTTTCTTGTCCCTAGCAGCCTCAGAATGTAAAAATTTTATTTAATATGAAAAAGAATTCACTAAAGTCAAAAAAATATTTTTACGCAAAAAGATTAGCTACTTCTTGTTTTTAGTAGATTTTTTGTTAATTTGATCAAAAAAATTATATTTTCAATTTTCTCTCGTACGAATTTAAAAAGTATAAAATTTTGATCAAACGACAATAAAACTTCACTAAAAATTATAAACTCAAAAATTAAAATAGCTAAAAAAAATTTAAAAAAATAGACAAAAATGGGTACAAGTCAACAAGTTTTGACATCCAAAACTGACCGCATGGTCAATTGGCTAATTGCTTGCTTATCCCAGCAATGGGACATGGTATTTGGTGCTGGTGGGAAGAGCATCTCAATTGCTTATGCTAACTATCTTGTGTGCTAAATCTCTACATAATTATAATAATAATAATAATAATAATAATAATAATAAATTCCAATTTTTTTAGTTAAAATGCTATTTAGCTTGTAATACTAAAAATACTTCATTACTTATAGGTTTAATCATTTTAACTCGGCATGCGGGGTTCCGTTCTGCATTGTATGGGGCGGATTTTCTCAACCCAAAAGAGCAATGGGTCAGGGTTGGGATTGAAGTTTTTGGACCGTCGCGGGTTTGGGTCGGGAGTGGAAAATACATAACCCGACCCGATCCCGACCTGTATAATATTATAATATTAAATTACTAATGTATTTATTATACATACATTATGTATGTATATATATATATATATATGTGTTGCAGTATATATGTCATTCCTCTCAAAGAAAAAAAAACTATTTAAATGAAAAGTTAGATAACTTGCTATTTTAATGTCTATTGTTGATTTGGATGAAAAGATAAAGAAGTTTGTTTAGTAACTTGTAACTATTAGGCCTTTATTTTATTATAATTTTGTTGGTTTGAGAAGATTTTAATTTTTTTTTTATTTTGCGGGGCAAGTTCGGGGCATGGTGTAGGAGGTGTGTCAGGTCCGGGTTTGAAAAACCCACAAAAAGCCCGACTCGTGCTCATCCCTAATTGCTTGTGTTAAGAAGTTCACTAAACATACTATTAAATTATCATCTACACATTAATCAAGAAAAAAAAAGTGTTTATTTTTTTTTTGGGTATTGAATGGTTTATAAGAAACTAATATCATAATGAGTGAGGCCATTTAGTATTTGTTAAGATGTCAAGGGAATTTAGCTAAAACTCTAGTATTAAGGAAGGATAAGGCTCATTTAACACACCCATTAGCACGCTCACTAACTATACCACTGGAGATGCTCTAAAAGAAGAATTTGACAAAGGAATTGTATGTGGGTCCATGGCCACGTAAGGAAAGTATCCAACGTCCAAAATCCCAATTTGACAAAAAAAGCTTACATAGAGATAAGTTAGGCCTTGTTTGGGTTATGTTATTTTTGCTAACAAAATGGATTTTTGTGGGGTGAGTTGATTTTGAAGTGAATTTAGGAGAGTTTATTTGACTTTTTTAGGTAATTTTTTTTTGTCTTACTTCACCTTTTAATCAAAAATAAAAAAATCTACTTTGTTCAAAACTCCAAATGGGGGTTTAGATAACTCTATACAAATTAATTATTCTTGATCCATTGGGGGATTTGGGCTCTTGTATTGCTCGCGATGGGCCCATTTAGAGTTCATTTTGATAATTCAAATAATTTATTTTGTAGAGCTCATTAAACAGTTTGTTAATAAAAAAATTAAGTTCATCAGATATCGCCAGCCACGTGATAGAGCATACTAGTTTTAAAAGAATGAATTAAAAATATAACTATGAGAATAAATTATATGACAAATGTGATCTGATCATGTGGTTTTCAATGTCTGATCAACCTAATTTCTTATATAGATCATATGTTCAATAAGTTTTACAAAATCAACAAGTTTGAATTATGAACATAAGTCTTAAGAAGGATCCATCAAGAGAGCACTACAAGAATGTAGTGTTTTGGGGTGGGACCCCAAATAGGGGCTTTGCTTAGAGCTTAAGGAAAGAAATGAAGAAAAAAAACATGGAAATTCATAT
>BRYF01000017.1:17767500-17770000 GCA_030159135.1 Actinidia polygama
AATGGGTTATTCCCCAAAACTAGAGGTGTCCAAACAACCGGAAGAACCGTGAGACCGGACCGTTTGGTCTAGTTCTATGGGTCAAATGGTCTAGTTTTGGTTCCTAAAAATACAGTCCAATTCTGATCCTTTATTCTAGGATTGCGGTTAGAACGAAATCGAATCGAACTGAACCGGTAATTATTTTATATTTATTTGTATCTACTATATATATTCTATATATACATAAAAACACGTATACATATATATATATATATGTTCTTGTAACCCTAACCGTAGCTCTACTACCTTAGTTCGACGCTAATAAGCGTCCTTATATTATTTTGAATATGGTGGTTATGCTTACGTGGAAGGTATGTCATTTTAAAATATGGATAGTGTGATGTTTAGGTGTTATTACTAAATTTTGGTTTTTGAATGTTTGTTTGGCTTTGAGATTTGAATTAGATGTTAAATTTTTTCTTTAGCATGTTAGTATTGAATCCAAGAAAATTTGTTGGATTTGATTGTTACTCCAGCCACCATTGTGTACACATAACCAGTAGTTCAATGGCGGTTGTCGAGATCGCCTGCATAATCTGAAGCCACATAGCCGATAACAAGACGATCATCACCATCACCTTTCTCGAACTTTAAACCAAGATCCACGATTCCTAGAATATGCCATAAAATCCATTTAGCCGCCTGCCAGTGTGTCTTGCCTGAATTATGCATGTATCGTCTTACCATACTTGCAGCCTGGGAGATATCAGGCCGAGTACACACCATGCAATACATCATGCTACCAAGCAAACTTGCACAAGGGACTTGGGCCATATATTCCCTCCTCATCATTGATAGGAGAATGCATTGCACCCAGCTTGAAATGTGGGGCCAATGGAATACTGGCCGGCTTTGCATTAGCATTAATGCTAAAACATTGTAGTAGTCATTGCTTCTGAGTAAGACAAACTGTGCCTTTTACCTTTGGTGATTTCCATCCCCAAAATTCTATGTGCTTCTCCAAGGTCCTTCATCTCAAACTCTCTACGCAACTGAGCATCTAATCAATCGATCTCCACTTTACTTTTACATGCTACCAATGTGTCATCTACATATAAAAGCAAGTATAAGATGGTACCATTTGCAAGTTTCTTGAAATATACACAGTGACCAAACTGGCTTCGTGTGTATTTCTCCTCAATCATGAAGCAATCAAAACGTTTGTACCATCCAAGGCGACTCCTTCAAACCATAGATTTCTTCAAACTACATACCCACTTTTCTTTACCCGCTTCTTTGAATCCTTCATGTTGAGACATATAAATCTCCTCTTCCAAATCACCATGTAAGAATGCCATTTTGACATCAAGCTGATAACTCCAGATTGTACTGATCAACCAAAGCTAGTAGAATATGTATGGAAGAATGCTTCACCAAAGTGAAAACCTAGTTATAGTCAATTCCCTCCGTCTGAGCATAGCTTTTGGCTACTAGTCTAGCTTTGAGTCGTACTCCGTCTTTTGCAGTTGGATCATCTTTCTTGGAGAACACCATTTACATCCGATTTCCTTCTTACCCCTCGGTAGCAGCACAAGCTCCCAAGTCTAGTTCTTACAAAAAGACTGCATCTCCTCACCCATAGCTGTCTTCCATTCAGCCATTTCACCTGATTGCATTGCTGCTCTATAAGTGGTAGGGATATCATCTCCATGTGTTGGTAGTGCATACGCCATATAGTTTGCGTAACATGCCGCCTTCTTTATCTCTCTTCTCGGCTTATTCACTGCAATGAACTCAGGTTTTCTTGGAGGTGCTGTGACTGCAGTATCAACCTCGTTCTGATCATTCTCCACACCGTCGACTGAATCTTTCCTCAAAATTGGAGTATCAAGCTGACACTCCATAACTAAAGCCCAAGAATTTTTGCTTTCTTGCCTCTAGGATCTAGGATCTAGCTTACCATCTTGAAGACGAAAATAACCAGGGCATCCAAAAATACATAGCGAGTCATAATCAGTAGCGTAGCTGGAGTACCCGACCACATTTTAGTGGGCGTCTTCCCGCCATTAGCAGCCACAGGTAAATGGTTGATAAGGTGGCAAGCATAAGTCCCAATACTGTTTGCTGAATCCGGCATTCAATAACATGTACTGTACCTTTTCCAGTGAGGTCCGGTTCATTCGTTCTGCGCCCCATTCTGCTGCGAAGTTTTCCACACAGAAAAGTGTTTGACGATTGCCTTATTTTGGCACACCTTCAAGAACGAATCATACGTGTATTCCCCTCCGTTGTTCGATCTGAGCCGTTTAATCTTTCTGCCCGTCTCGGTCTCTACCAACTTCTTCCAATTAAGGAAGATCTCAAACACCTCATCCTTATGCTTCATTGTGTACACTCACACACGACGAGACTAGTCGTCTACAAAGGTAACGAACCAGTGCTTATCGCCCAAAGAGGCAACTTTGGTAGGTCCCCAAACATCGGTATGCACATAGTCCAAAATACCTTTAGTCCGATG
>BRYF01000017.1:17787500-17802500 GCA_030159135.1 Actinidia polygama
CTCTACATTCCACTTTCCAACCACCTCTAACTTCTATTGGCGCCTCTCAAGGCCTCCACCTTCCACTGCCAATTCCAATCACCACCACCTACCTCCAACTCCTACATTTTATTGACACAGCTCACGTTGCATTGCAACTCTCTTCCTTACTATAACTTTTGTAGCGGTGGTAGTTTTCATTGGAGATGGAAGTGAGATTTAAATAGAGTTATGTATCGTTTCTTCTACAAATGTACACACTGAACTTTATGACTTTCTTATATGGAGCGACAAGCAAAGGTAAAATAAGGGCAAAATGAATATTTAGTTAAATATTACTGGAAATTTAAAATTGGTATACATTGTTATATAAACTAATAAAATAAAGGAGTGCAATGTAATTTTAAAGAGTAAAAGGGTGCCAATGTAATTTTTAATAGAATCCAGGGGTTGTCAGTAAAATTTATCATTTCTCTTTTTATTTTTTTGTTAAAGTAAATTTACTTAAATAGTCACTTTTATTTAAATATTTGCACTACGTGAAAAGATATTTAAGTAAATTTACCATAATAAAGCTATGATCTAAGCATATTATCAAGAAAAATCGAAAAAGTTATTTATCCAAATGTCAAAAGAAGGCGCTATTAGGCTCGGCTTATAGATTTTTTTTAATTTTTAATTGAGGCTCGAGTTGGGAAAATTCTAAGTGTAAGCTCGATTATTTTTGTTTTTAGTTAATATTTTTTATATTTTGATCCAAATATTTATTTTTTCAATAGCTTTTTGTAAAATAAAATTATTTCTTTGGTTCTTGAACCGAAAAAGTAAAACATTTTAATTGAAAGATGAAAAGGTGCATAAAGTTACATTTTGTAGTTTTTCTTGCTAATATTATTAACGGTACAAGCAAGAAAACGTAGCTCCGTTTTGATACGTGGATTTGAAATTTAGGAATTTTAAATTCTTGTCTCAAATCTGTCGAGTATGTTTTGGGCGAGGAATAGACCAAAAGATTTCATCCCTTGATTTGAATAGCAAAATTAAGGTATTTCAAATAATTTTAAAATATGTATTATTTGATAAATCTTTTTGAATTTTAATTCTGCTTATTTAAAATTCACGTATTCAAACGGATAAATGACTAGTCATAATTTATAGAACTTGAACGAAAAAATAATGGCAGACATTCAATGACATTTTCACACCATAACAAGTTGGGTAGCCATTGTGTACACATTACCGTATCACATCGTGTATTTTGTATCATTTGGACCCTATTTCAGATTTAATAATGTGATTAATACCATTTATATTGTAAGACTCAATTAAAGATGACAATAAGTTGGGTATAGGTTGGGATATTCCTCTCCACACCCATATTCGAAACTTACTTTTATTTTTATACCCATACCTAATACCCGACGGGTATTTGATATTGCTAACAAATCCAAACACATTCGGGTATCGGGCCGATACCCAAATCTTAAAAAAAATAATCAAATTTCAATTCTCAAAATACAAAAATTAAGATAATTTTTTTTAAATACATCACATATATAATATCATTCCCAATTTAGTTCATATAACACATACTACTATAAAAAAATACTAATTCAACAAAGTGTTACATCACGTTCTTCGTTATCATAACTCCAGTGATGATATATTACGTTCTTCACTATCATAACTCCCGTTATGATATATGTATAATATATATTGTTCGGATTGGGTTCAGGTATAGAGGTAATCAAACCATACCCTACATATACCCAATCAGGTATTTCACCCCTCCAACCATACTCGTCTCCATCAGACAAAAAAATGGGTAAAACTCATACCTAAATGGTCGGGCCCCCATCAACTCAAGTTTGGGCGGAATTGTCATCTCCAAGCTTAACGAGTATATTATCGACAAAAAATCAAGTTGATCAGACATTTTAGTCACATGATTATATCATATTTGTCGTAAAAAAGGTACACGACAAATATGATTTTGAGAATGGATTACAACACCAATACAACCGGTCATATGAATTTTGATATCTAATCAATCTAATTTTTTACATGTATTATATCATCGACGAGCCCTATAAGATGAACAGTTACGAATACGCCATTAAATTTTGAAATTTTTGCTTATATCAAGGGGAAAAATTAATTCTTTGGGCCATTATCAGGCTAAAGGTTCGGTCCAGAAAACGCTCCAAGAATCCAAGAGTTCTTGGGGCCTCTGGTAGACTAAATGGAGGCCCAAATCATCCAACAAGAATCCTCAGAACTTAGGGCTCGTTTGGCTAGAGGATATGGGAGGGGGATAACTTTTAGAGGGGATAACTTTTAACTTTGTTTGGATACTTTTTAAAATTGGTGGATAAGGGTGGGGATAAGGAAAAAAATATAGAAAGAGAAACAAATGTAAAATATTTAAATATTAAAAATATATATTTTATTTCTCTCTATATATATAAAAATAAAAATATACATTTTGTTTCTCTTTATATATTTTTTTTCTTATCCCCCACTCCCTTATCCCCGGATAACTTTTAGTTACAGTTTAGGCCACCCAAAAATTATTCGTCTCTATCCACATACTGGGGGATAAATTATCCGGGGGCATAAATTATCCGCCCCCATATCCGTCAGCCAAACACGAGAGGTAAAAAATTATCCGGGAAGAAAAATTATCCCCCTCCTAATCCACCAGCCAAACATACCATTATAAGATTGGGAAATGACTTCTTTCAGGCCCAAGTGCTTGTCTCTCTTTTGTAGGAATCTTATTTCGCGGGGGCGAGTGGTGTTTAAAAAAGAACCAGACTTCTCACCGGTCCAATTTTGGACTAAATAGATACAGTTCAAATATTTTTTGCCTTGTTTTGATTATTTAAATTGTTCTTATTATAAATTTCATCGAAAACTTAATACTGTAAAAAAGTTTTGTTGATCGAATACAGATCAATTATCAATTAATATCAATTTATATCAACATAAATAGATATATATTTTATGAATTTATTACTTAAATGGCCCCCAAAGTATGCGTCATGTGTTACTTTGGTTCCCGATATATATCATCCCCAATATTTTTAATTCGCGTTTAAATGGTCCCCAACTCTAATACCGTTTAAATTCATTAACGAAAGTGGGAGCACTTTCAGTAAAAAAAACTATGAGGAACCAAAGAAACACATAATATATACTTTGGGAACCATTTATATATTCAACTATGATACGCATAATTTATTAATTTCATCTCTCATGTATCAAGCTAGTATTTAAACATAGTTTATTAATTTCATCTCTCATGTATTTCCATAGTCACGCTCTTGTTAGATTCTAAACATTGAGACAGATAAATTTAGGATAACAATAAAACTCCCACTCTCGTTGCAAAAATCATGACTTTCAACCAACCAAACCCGATGTTGGGGATTCAAAGCTGCTAAAAAAAATCGTTAATTTTAAAATTTGGTTGAATTTTTTCCCCTCAATTTGCATAACCCGAATCACGCACATCCGCAGTAAGGGCTAATTGTTCCTTGGTTTGAATTCAAAAATGCACCCACTAGGTATCGATAAATTATTCAATACTCCGAAAGCTACACTCCCGTATTTCACCGTTGGGTTATTTTTTCTTATTTCACCTGTGGGTCATTGTTGTATGAGAGTATGAAACACTGCTATTAAGTGTCATTGTTGTATGAGAGAATGAAACGTTGCTATTAAGTAACATAATATGTTGATTGTTTGTGTTGAATTTAGTGACTCATATTGTTGATACTAAGTCCGAGAACAATAGGGCTAATGGGCGTAGAGGAGCGAGAGGAGCGTGAGCGCATCGAGCGGAGATGAGTATTTTGGGAGTTTTACCATTGTATCCGGGATTATGGTTTCATATAAGTTCGTGTAACCCTAATCAGTTGTAATATTTTCTTGAAAAATTAATAAGAGAGATTGATGATGCCGCCGAGGACGTAAGTAGTCACGCCGACTGCCGAACCTCGTTAAATTCATATATTTTTGATTTTTTTATTTTCATTTTCATTGCATCATATGTAGATCTTTGCGCAACAGTTTGCATCTCTCTATAGACATGTATGTAAATATTGCTCGTAAGTATCACAATACGTTGATTGTCTGTTATTTGTCAATAGGAGTCAGTTATATATATACATATACATATACATATACATATACATATATATGTGTATGTATATATTTTTATCAACATCAACCACTTGTGAATGACACAAAAGGGATTCGAGGTCACAATTTGGTCCCCTGTGAGAAAGTTTGGACGTACTAAACCCTAAGCCAGTGGTCCACCCATTAATGGCTAAAAGCAGCTCAATCAAAAGAACTGTAGCCACTGGGTTTTTGGTGGTCTCTAAAAGAGGCTAAACCCAATCTATAAGGACCACAATATGCACATTAATGAACCATAAGTGTGTAGAGCCCCCATGATAAAAACTAGTCAAGTACTACAGATAGAATTGATTTCTCACCTCACCCACCAGTGGGCCCATGCACTTCTCCCATAATTGCCAATGATGTTACCCCTTAAGTTTGTGTTTGTTTCGCGAGTTTGTAAGGGGATTTAGACCGAGTTTTTCATTTTTAGTGAACTTCTTTCATTATTTATGTTATCGCGATCCGTATGATGTATCTAGTGGAATTCGAGTTAATTAAAAGGCCTACAAGAGATTGTGCATTGAAAAGAAAATAATCGAAAGGAGGAAGGTGGACTGAAATGTCTTTGTAACGGAGCAATATTTAAAGGAAAAGGAGGGCTACATGAAGAGTTAGCAAAGGTATTTAACACTTAGGCTGTGTTTGGATTAATGATTGGGTAAGAAAAAAAGGTAGATGATCCAATAATTTCGAACGGTTAGATCCTCTAATTTTTTTTATTTTTTTCTCGTCAAATCCTTAATCCAAATACAGCTTCAAGAAATTGAAGAATTAAGAGAGTTTCGTGTATTTAATTTCTGTGGTATATACAACGCGGATGGTATATACATAAACAAACACTTAGAATATTAAATAATCTATCTATGACGTTCATGAATTATGCATAAGATTCTAAATACAAATCTATTTTTTTTAATTTTCGTGCATAACACAAGTTTACTGCTAGTTTAAGAACGCGTAAACGTACAATGATGAAATAAAAGAAGTAAAATTTGTTTTTTCTCGAAAAAACTCTTCATGAATTTGAACACATTTTTCTAAATCTCCTTGACGTTTTGAGCTCATTTCGATGTAATAAAGACCAACATTCGAATTACATAATATTCTAATTAGTTTTATTCAAATATATTTTTAAAATTTTAATCTAAGTTTATTATATAATTAGTTTATTCAAATATATTTTTAAATTCGCAATCACGCTTGCCTCAAAGAAGTCTCAAATACTGGCATGCAAAGTTGGATACTAGTTGACTTATTGGATGAAAGAAATGATCACGGCAACAACATGCTACTGACTACGTCTTCAATTTCTAATAAAACGGCAACTGCATTTGAAAATGACAATTACTTAATCCACTGTTATCATATATATTTACATTACTTTCACATGTTTCGATGCATTTTAATTCAAGTAGTCACCGTTCATTGGACGGTGATTAGTAATTTTTATAGTAGTTTGTTAACAGCAAAGACGAAGCTGAACGTGACTCCTTAAACTAAAATTAAAAATTAAGAAGTTTGAATGTCGAAAACAGATATGAAACTCGGATCTTACTGGTTGAAGCAAACCCACAGATTAATTTGTTATTCCCTCCGTTTCATATTGAAGTTTCCTTTTGAAGAATTCAACTATTTCAAGGAACATAATCGTTACATTTAATTTTTACTAACTTTTTAATTTTATCTATATAAAACTTTTTAGTTTGGGATATAGAGTTTTTTTTTTTTGATTATTTGGTTTTCGAGGGTTTTTATTTTTAGTTAATTTTTTTATTGTTTAATTCAAACTTTATATTTTTTGATTTTTTTTGACGTGACAAGTCCGAAAATATAAAAAAAACTGGAATAAAAATAATTTTTTTAGATAAAAATTTTATATTTTCGAACTCCTCTCGTTAAGAAGAACTGAAAAAAATATAAAATTTTGATCAAATAGTAAAAAAAAATCAAAAATTAAGAAACCAAAAAATAAAAACTATTGCCCAAGCTTGGCCTTAGTAAGCTCATTGTTAAAAGGACTTCTAAATTTCTAATCAAGTGTGAACACGCAAACACGACTTCATGAAGATCGATGGACTATTTTTTTGTCTGTTTATGACTTATGATCAAATCAAAAGCTCCTACTTTTGGAATAGAAAAGCCCTTCCCTCCCTTTCTAACGTCAAACTAGAACAACATTAACCTCGAGAGAAAGAGAGAGAGAGTCATGTTGATTAGACGGTGCTTGCCGACAATAGGATAACGTAACGCTGTAGCTTAAGGTTTTAATAATAAATAAATAACAGAATTAAAATAATTTTATATTTTAAGTCAAAATAAAATTAAGATTGAGAATTACGAGTTTTGTAATAAATCACGATCTCACGATAAATAATATTACGATACAAGCACTGTTTATAGTCCACATTACAAAAACTATTTATGTTCAATGTTTAACCGAGACAATTGTAGAGAGAGAAAATAATTTTTCTCTTAATAATATATATTTTGTTCGGTGTATTTTTTTATAGTAGATTACATAGGTTTATGAGCATGAGTCATGCCTACCAGGACGACCCGACCCTTTCCTCGTGGGTCTCCCACAAATCATTTTGCCAACTTTTTTGCTCAATTAATTGTTACTTTAGCTATTTCAGTTTATGAGTTATTTTTAATAAAAAAAATTGTTTAATTAAAATTTTAATTTTTTTATATGAATATAAAAATATAAAATGTTTGATACAATTGGAAAAAGTTTTCAGTTAAAACAACATATTTAGCTTTGTGGAGTAAAAATGGTATACTGTTTTTAATGAATTTTTAATAAATTAAATTAAATTTTTATATCTTTTAGATTATCTCGTTAAGGGAAAAAAATATTTTTTTATTAAATGGTAAAAAAAACACTAAAAACGAAAGAAAATTGGCATACCAAAAACTGCTAAATTAGCTTAAAAACGGACTAACTCAATCTACGCCTAACTTCTTGCTAATAAATTCTCAAAACATTGATTTTGTTTTTTAAAAAAAAAATCGATTCACAAACCTTTTGGCTTTAAAGTTTGATTTTTCTAAGAATTGTTTCCAAAAAAATTTGGTTTGAAATAATATTTTGCAACTTTTACGCAAACTTTGATTTAATAGCGAAAAATCACTTTCCTAAAAATTTTTGTTGGAAATAGTAATTTCCTATTTATTATTCAAACTAGACTTTTATAAAAATACGTAAGACAAAAAAAAATGGATTAGAAGTTTCCAAAAAGAATAATCATTTGTAAAATAGCACTATCATAAAACATTATTTGTCACGTCATAATGGTCCAATATAGTCGAAAGAGTTAATAGGGCTCCACAACAATGGACCGTTTATAGAAATTGCTTACTCTCTCAGCAACCAATTGGATTGGACCGGATTCTCCTTTTTTTTGACTAGTGTTAATGAGTTAGCGAATTAGATTAAGACCTTACATTTAAGATTTGGTTCCAATATAGTCCCCACCATCAATGGTCATTAACCATCTAGACGCAAAAGAAATACGTAAAACTCACACAATCATTTTTAGGGACTAAAGTGAAACTATAATCAACTACAGGGACCAATGGTAGAAAAATTACCCTATAAAGAGGTCGTGCGAATTTCACATGCTTACTTTTTATTAAATTTTTAACGTGTATAGATGGAGGAATTACATTGAAATGACAGGGGCGTAAGTGTTCAAATTGAAACAATAAAGACCAGAATAAAACAACAGTCAAACTACAGGAGCCACTGATGAAATTTACCCATTTATTTTTTTTATCCAAATACAGTCAAAAGTATTTGAGAATCTTTCTGTACACCGAGTCCTTAGTGGGTGCCATCTTGCATGATTGGCAAGTACTAGCAATCCGTTTGGTTTAACCTAGGACTAGCTTCTATGAAATCCCAAACATGGAGTACATCGGTGTACTCCAAGCAATTGAGGTCTAATTTTTGGCTAATTTTAATAATCAAAACCGTTCATGTTATAGATTCTATCGTAAAGAATAGTATTATAAAAAATTATGTTAATCGAACATAATTTAGTATTCGTTCAGTACTGTTTATAACTTAATAAATGAATGTGTTATAAAAGATTATACTAATTTATCTTTATATAATTAATATTGATCAATCTATATCCGATTAATGTATTTTTATAATATTAAAATTCTCGATAAGGCCTACAATATGCAGTGGCCGAGGCAGCTAAGACCTAGAGGGGGCATCTACCCCCTCAAGTTTGGAAACCTATAATTTCAAAATTTTTTTTAATTTTCTCCACTCAAAAATTATAAATGCCCTCTTGAAAAAATTTTCAACGGCTATCCCCCGAATAAAATTCCTAGCTCTGCCACTGACAATGTGAACACTTTAAATTTTTAAAATGAACCAAAAACATAACAAAAAATACTTAGGCTGCACAGAGCGTCCCACAAAATTGTTACTCTCTTTCCCTCGACGAGAAATTATTTAGTGCTTTTAGAGCAAATTTTAGTGGTGCTCCAACTTTAAAGTGATTGGTCTAAACAGTAAGATTCACTATTTTTTATATTACGATCTACATATACACACTTGTCATTAATTTACTGGTGTAAAGCATTGCTGCACCAAATAGTCTCTCTTTAGTTAACAACTTAACATTAGCTGTCGAGGTCATTAACATTACCTTAATCGAACTTGACTTATGATCTCGTGCAATTAATTTCCTCTCACTCTACGCACTAAAGTGTCATGGGCCCACCACTTATTTATTGAAGTATTATTGTTTTGGAGATGGAGATAGAGATACGTATGATTGAGACTTTTAAGATGCTTATGAATTCACTCCAATTGGTGTACTTTCACAATTCATTAATTAGAAAGGAGTCCCATTACATAATTTTTTTCCCATGAATGCCCTTTTGAGTTTTGACAAAGAGAGACGATAAAAATAAAAAGAAGAGAAAAGACTAATATTATATAGGGGACGGATCCGGGGACACAAGTTTTGACACTCTATCTTAGCCCTTGAAATCAAGGGCTGAGATTACAATAGAGTAACTTTTTCTAAAGTGTTCCTGAAACTTATTAAAACTACGTCGTTTTAATAACTCTGAAATTTTACTGCATTGTAATCTCAATCCTTGATATGGCTGATTTCAAGAGCTAGGATGGAATGTCTAAAATTGTGTCAAAACTTGTGTTCACGGATTTGGCCCCTATTATATATATATATATATAAAATATTATACGCCCTTTTTTATGAGTTTCAATTACTACGATTTAAGGTACCCATTCTCACCTAACGCTCCACCCACCTATCTCGTTAAGGTTCAAACGTGACACCTCATTTCCCTCCTCCATAGGTTATAAATAGTGTATTAGAAATCGTTTGTATATATATAAAAAAAAACTCTAATTTAAGTCTATATATGTGTTTATATTTATTTATTTACCTAAATGTTTGCACCTTTTAGTTCTGAGTGTCAATCTCTTCTTAAATTTTAGGTCGAGTGATAACGTTACATTTTCGTCGACCTTCCGTTTAATTAAGGGTCACATGATCTCTTTTCACGAATCCACATAACATCTTTCCACCAATTAATCGAATGACAAATGAATAGAATGACGACATTGAAGTTTAATCTAAAATATAAGGAGTTGTCTGACATAATTCGAAGTGAATATTGTAAATTAAAGTTTGGGTAAAATTGGAAGGGTGCAAAGTGTATTCTATCCTTAACTTTATGCTAATTTTAAAATACATTGTTAAATTGGAAAAAATATTGGAAAGTATACATGGATGTGTCTGTCGTGCAGTTCAAGCATTTTTAAATTATTTTGATAATTTAAGTCGTTCACAAAAGAACAAACTGAAAATTCATGTGCAAACTAAGTCATGTTTGGGCTAGTTAAACAAGAATATATTTTTTTACTTTCGAATTAAAAAGGTAAAGCGAGGCAAAAAAAAAGGGGTATCTAAAAAATCGAAGTTAATAAAGCTCCAAATAAACTCACAGAAAAATGCCCAAACGGGGCTTTTTGGGATAGTTAAAAAATCATATAATCCCTAAATTTGAATTGGTTTGTCCATTTTTAATAGTCTAAATATCTCAAAAAATTCTATATTTACTAATTTATAAAAAGTATTTAAAGGTTAAAAACTCGGTTCAAACAACCCAAAAAAATTAGACTATTTTACCCTTAAATCAGAATATAAACCTAGTCCAAGCAGGCTTAAGAACAAAATATAAGCAACAAGCAACCCTATGACAAACTGACAACTTAATTTATTTATTTTTTTGGTTACTTCATGGCTTTCAAGAAGCCAAGGAAAATGTTGTGAGAATTTAGAAAATGATTATGAATATGGTGAAGAAGAACTAAATAAAATTGTAATATGGAAATAAATAAACGAGAGAAAATGACAAATAATAGTGACAAAAGAGGTCAAGTTTTATACGTCCACGGACAATCACACGAGTAAGTGCTGTCACAAATCAAAACGAACGAACCGAATACTTAACAATAACGTACTATTAGGGCCCATATAATAATTGCTCTACATTTGAAGGGTATAACAGTACATATAGAGACAAGGTTCATGGTAAGCTTGTCGATTGATCGGATCAAATCCGAATCTGGTTCGAATAAATCCAAATCTCTTAATAAATTTCGACTCAAAAAAAATCATATAATCCGAATTCGGATGATCCATATTTACCGAATCCAACCCATTTTAGAACTCAATCCGAGAAATTTTAATATTTCTTTTCTCATTTCAAAAATTACAAACTTCTTTAAATTGTTTTCCAAAAAAGTGCAAGGAAAAGCGGATAAGTTCGGATTTTGTTAGATGTGATAACCATTTTACTCATATTCAAATTCAAACAAAGGAATTTATCATTTTCGAATTGGAATCCGATTGAAAAGAAACAATAAACGGTCTAGATCAAATCTTTATGAGCTCTCAATCTTGACCGTTGATTTTTAACTATCAGCTTTCAACGTAAAAAGGACAGGTCTATCTGTATTTCCATGCCAAATAGTGCCAACTGCCACACTACAAAACCATGTCATTTTCAACGCACTGACAGTAGTACCCCTGGTTTTTACCTTGAACGGGGATAGCAATAGTTCATATCAACAGTGGTGATTTCGTCATTAATGTATCGAAGAGGCAGAACCAAGCTCTGCATTTTTATTCAGGGAAATGCCAAAAACCGCCCTTAGAGCGGTCGACAGTATATAAAAAAATATAAAAAATATATATACAAGTGTGATAAATGTATAAAAATATGTAAGAATATATTGAAAAGTATAAAATGTGCATCGAGAACTATTTTTTTTGTCTTTTTATGCTCCTAATCGACCGCACTTAAATATTGTCGATAGCAATACCCTTTTATTTATGGTCCACTTCGCATATTTGACTGTTTTAGGAAACTTCCTTTTCCTTCTTCTTTTTTTCTCCATTCTTATGAGAATTTGGTCTTGTTGGGAATGATTTTTTTTAGATTTTTAATTATTTTAGTTTTGGGGTTTGTTTGTTTTTAGTATTTTTTAAATATTTTAATTAAAATTTATATTTTTTCAATTATTCTTGAAGAAATGTATTTAAAAATGTAAATTTTCTAATCATGTTGGTGGGAAAATTATATTTTTTTTGGAATAATAGTGGATTTTCTCGGTCAAATTTGAATAAAAATTTTACATTTTCAGATTACTTTCGTTTAGACGAATTCCCAAAAATATAAATTTTAATCAATCCGTGAAGAAAATATGACAAACACGAAAAAAACTCAAAAATCAAATAACGAAAAAATCTCAAAACAAACAAACAAACTACAGCCTTATTTTATTGGGTCAGTTACACTTTAAACCCTTGAAACTGTTGCATGGTATCAATTTTTACCTCTTGAAAAAAAATAGTAACGGAAAAGGCAAAATTACTCATTTACCCTCGTTATTCTTGCACCAAAATAATGCTTTGTTTGAACATGCCTCCAACTACTACTCATCCTCATACTTCTCGAATCTCCATCGCTACCATTAAATAAGTCGTTAACAATTTTTTAACATTTTTGTCATAAGAAAAATAATTATTTTTTTTATCGCAGGGACGGAGTCAGGATATTAGTTCAGTGGGATCAAAATCATAAAATTATATATAATTATGGGATAATAGTGTAATTTTTTTTTAGTGAGGTCAAAGTAATGTAATTTTTTTATTGGGCTGATAATATAATTTTTTGTGTGGACATATAGTGTATTTTTTTCCCTTCCAGTTGGGTCAATTGACTCCACTTGTCCCTTACTTCCTCCGCTCCTGCCGAACGGTAGTTCTGGAGAGCAAGGTGTATCGACTTTTTGTTGATGGTGGTAAAGTGAGAACTAGTTATAGTTTAGGGCCTAATTAGTAATTAAACATTTTATTTTTTGACTCTTGCATCGTTCATCATTTCACCGCGAATACGTTTGTCGTTGCAAACTTGCAAGTTTCGAAAGTTTGGCAGTGAAGTTTCATCGTTGGATTAAGCCAACAGTCAACGGCTTTAGTCATGATTGAATGGCCATGATGTAATGATTAATTAACGTCTCGTACATCCGATCATTGCTCACAAAATTGGTGGGTCCCCCTTCAATCAGATCCGTCAATCAAACCGTGCAATGAGAACCATATATTGCCATAAAACTTTGATATGGAGTATAATACTGAGCAATATTACATTCATCGCATTGGTTATCGTATTTGTTATTAAACGCACTAAAACAAACAATGAGAACCATATATTGCCATAAAACTTTGATATGGAGTATAATACTGAGCAATGCTACATTCATCGCATTGGTTATCGTATTTGTTACCAAACGCACTAAAACGACGTCGTTTTGGATTTTAAAAAAAATCGGTCCACTGATGGTCTACTTTTTTTTTAAAATTAAAAACGACCTCGTTTTAGTGCGTTCGGTAACAAATGCGGTAACGGTAGCATTTCTCTATAATATTAGCATTGGTGACAATTTGTAATTTTGTACTCACTTTTCACTAAGGCTCGTTTGGATCCCGAATTTATTAATAAATAAATAAATAAATTATAAGATCCAATTGTCATTTTTATTTTTATTTTGCTTTTTGTTTTTATCACGTGCGAAAACTCTTTAACAATTTTTTTTTAATTACTAGCCTTGTCTCTCTTATATAGGTCTTAAAACGAGCCAAATTAAGTTAAATAATTTTTTTCAAGTTTGATTTGAATAATTATTGAGTTCCAAAATTATGCTAAACCTTGTTTTACTTATTAGTTATGAGATCTCAATCATCTCAAACTAACTCATATTAAGACAATCATAAGCTAAGTTCAAGGTGCTCATTTTTTTATAGAGTATAAACTTATCGAGTCGAGTACTAACTTGTATAAGTTTGGTTTAAAGATTTGACGGGTACTAAAATTTGTTCACGTTTTGTTTATTTAAATAATGAACCGGTCTCAATGAGCTTTTTTAACGAGCAAATCATAAGGCTAGCTCATGTAATTTGGTTGGCTTAACAATTCTTTTTTCCACGCCTTTATCGTTTTTTACTTTTTTGAGAGAGAGATAATTTAGACATTTATTTACATAACAAGGATAAAAATATATAGTGTTTTTTTTTTGTATAAACGAGTGTGTTAAAATAATTACCCCTAATATTTGACCACAATAGAAAACTCGATAAGTCCAGGGATAAAGCCAAAAATTATGTTTAGGACGTGCCAAGATAATTAAAAAAAAATAATAAAGTCTAAAATTGAGGACTGATAATCCCTGATTTATAAGCTTGAAAGAAATAGCAAGAACACCAATAAATATATATCATTCACCTTACTATTTGTTGGCTTTAGTGGCTTATATTGTTGATACTAAGTCCAAGAACGTTGTGGCTCATGGGCGGAATTCCACTCCACTTTGCCCATGAGCTCCATTGTTCTCGGACTTAATATTTTGGAGATTTTGCCATTGTATCAAGGATTATGATTTCATTTAAATTCGTGTAACCCTAAAATTTTTTCATCAGAAGTAATACGATTGAACTCCGCTGCCGTTGAGGACGTATATAATCACACTGACTGCCAAACCTCGTTAAATCCTTGTGTTCTGTGATTGTTTATTGTCGTTTTCATTGCATCGTATATAGATATCTGCGCAACACTATTTTATTTATTATATAAATTAAAGAAATAGTAGGCCAAGCAAAATATTTAAGAAAATGTAAAGGGACCATTCTGTATTATTCATGAATTATAGGGGTACTATAAAATTTTTGATAAAATTGGTGGAGGTCGTGGCCACCCTCCGTCCCCCCTCCCTCGTTCGTCCACGAATAAATCCATCTTAGGATATGCTATGCATAATTTATCACCACGGCGGAGCACCGCTCATATGCAACGGCGGAGTACCGCTCAGACAGTCACATGTATGCTCCACTAGCCAACCGTCCATCCCAAGGCCTACCCTTTAAGTTGTACACGTGGGGCCGAAAAAACCCGTAGATTTCCATCATTGCACTTAATTACCCATAAATTGTTTTCATTAAAAAATAAAAAATTTATTTCTACACTCCAAATTTTGATTTCTACACTCCAAAATAGGAGTGTAGAAATCAACATAAATAATGGTGTTGATTTCTACACTCCTATTTGGGAGTGTAGAAATCACTCCAAGGAGTGTAGAAATCATTTTTCAAAAAATATTATTAATATAAATGAATTTGATTAAATATTGATAATTACATAATTACCTTACAATTGTTGTAAAAAAGAAAGGGTGTGTTTGACGATAATCCAAATATACCAACTTATAGACATATA
>BRYF01000017.1:17875000-17877500 GCA_030159135.1 Actinidia polygama
TCCCTTTTGCTTCCACCAAAATCGCACTTTATACCATTTCCTTCTAATTGCCTCTATCAAACACTTTGTCGTGTCAAACTGACCATTTTCCGAAGGTGTTTGGCATAACTAAACTTATGTTAAAATTATTTATTTAAAAATAGAAATTGAAAAACTTCAAAATAAAATTTCAAGAATCAGATCTTTTTTAGTTTTTTTAAGTTATTTTTAACCAATAAACAGCGGCAGAAACTATGACAAACACACTGACACAATTTTTAAGATAGAAAAAAACATAAGTTGCTCCCTATAAGCTCTACAAGATATGCCAAACATGCACATAGAAAGAGGCCACTTGATCAGACAAATGGAGTTACAATTGCAAAGTAAAATTTAGGTAAAAGCAAAAAGATGCGAAGTGTAATTTAACTTAATAAATATTTATGCAAATTGGAGCAACTCCCCCCCCCCCCCCCACACCCACCCAAAACAAATATCTCCTACAACATCCCCTAGCTACAAGTGCTACAATCATTATTCATCCCCTAAAACAAAAAATTACTCTCTCCTCTCTTATATCCTCGCGGTTTCATCATTTTTAATACACTTTTTACTTTTTAACCATCATTCAATAGGTATTGGCTAATATTTTTTTTAGTAAAAAAAATATAAAGTATTACTGCAGAAGAAGATAGTATAAAAATAGTCCTCTAAACTTTAGAAATTACTCGTTTTTTAAAAATATAAAGAATAAGTAGAGACTATCACTCTTATATAACTAGTGATTTATTCACTTACTTTTCTCCGCGCACTTATTTTTTGTTTTTATTAGGATAAATAGACCCAAATATAAATATCTACTTAATATTTACTATAAAAACAAAAAAATGCAACAGAAGAAAAGAAGTACAGGGGCCCGTTTGGTAATGCTTAAAAACTAAGTTTTTTTAAGCTTGCTATCATTGTTTTTCTGGCTTTACTTTAGCTAAAAATAAACAAAAATATAAAAAGCAAAAAGCAAAATAAATCAATCGAAAAGCTGATACCAAACGGAACCTAAAAACCACTAGTCATTATATATATATACATGGTTGTGTATGTATAAAGAGAGAGAGAGAGAGAACAATGGCAGCGTTGTGACAGTGACGGCAAGGGAAGATCTCATCGCAGCAAGGGGCTCGAAGTTTGCATCGCCTATTATAATGCTCGCATCTATAAAAAAAAACACGATTCAATTCAATTGTTTTAACAAAAGAACCAATCATTCGAACACATAGGATGTTAGAGGAGAAGAGAACGACAATTGCATTCGCACAGAGAGAGAGAGAGAGAGAGAGAGAAGACTATACCCGTACTGCAACTTTCCGAAATCCTCCTGATTGTGTTGTGGAAGTGCGGTGTCTTCGTCTTCCATTTGCTGTCGGTCTTCCTGTTACGGCATGAGAGAGAGAGAGTCAAAGACTTCTGCATTTTCATACTCTACTTTAGTACTCAGAAATTTGTGGGACTTATTTTTTATTGGTTCGACTATAATTAAATAGTTCACTGCAATATCATTCATGCCGCATTTGATCTAGGGTTTTGTTTTTGGATCTGGCCTCTTGGACAGTATAGTTCTAGCAGGACTAGATGATTCAGACTGTAGATTTTATTTTAAAGATAAAAAAATCGTGTCGATCAAACACATAGTTCACTAACCGTTAAATCATGTTTTATAACTTAATAAATGAGTTTGTCATATAAAATTATAATTATTTATCTTTATATAAATTATTAATGATGGACGGTATCTAAGAAACTTGATTTTTTTAAAGTATTGTAGTTTTCGATGTAGTTTACAATATGAACGATTAGAATTATCAAAACCGGTACATTCCAAAAACAAACTTATTTATGGATTAGAATTAACTAGTTTGATATTCTCATCGGAATATACTCGTGACTAGATTACATCTATGCCCTTTATTTGATATACAATTGGCTACTAAATTACCACGACAATCACCATCACCACCGTCATCATTAATGTTATTGAGAATTTTCATAGTCCGTTACCGCAGCTTTTTTGGGGGTCGACATATAGAATTGACTCTAACTTATATATAAGAAAAATGAACATGAATGATCCCCAATTGCATCTCATAGGAATTGAATCCCGCAAGCTCCACGAGGGAAAGGAGGAAGTTGGAGCAATGCCACCAGGCTACAAAGGCCTCGGTTATCCAAGGGATACTTAGGCTCCGTTTGGTAATACTTAAAAGTCAAGTTTTTTTTAAGCTTGTTATCAAAAATACTATTTTTTTTTTTACTTTTTATTTTTCTAACTTTACTTCAGCTAAAACTAAGCAAATAAGCCAAATCAGAAAAGCAAATAAGCCAATTCTGATCGGCTTTTTTACTTCTTTTAAGCAAAAAAGCCAACTGAAAAGCTAAAAAAAACTGATTCCAAACGGAGCCTTAGAGCGAAAAAGCCAATTTTTTTAATCTTAAACTCGGCTTGATAACTTTATAATATTCAGAA
>BRYF01000017.1:17885000-17887500 GCA_030159135.1 Actinidia polygama
TTATAGATGATTCATTACATTAAAATTACGTTGTTTTACATAATGAATATATAATTTTTTATTGATATTTTTTTTATAAAAAAAGAATAATAATTTAATATCAAACACAAATTGAAAAAAAAAGACCAAAAAATAAAAAGAAATTGCTCTAGAGACGAAAATAATTCAAAAAAATAAATTATTTAGCAATATTATTAATTTTTTGTATAAAAATATTATAAATATATTTGCTAAAAAATGATTTTTTTATATTTATTAAATAAAAAGTGAATCATGGTCTTTATAGTGAATTTTAATCAAAGACCCAAAAGTTATCTACGCTTTTATTTTTTGATAAGTTAAAAAGTTATCTACGTTTATTATATAAAACGGCGTATTTTTAATGTAATTGACTCCTCCAAATGATCAAAATTCCGAGAATAGTTAAGAAGGTTCGTTGAACTAATTTTTTAACACATTTTATTCATGTCACAAAAATTTGAAGTTAAAACTCATTTTTAATTACACCGGATAAAAATAACATGTGTACTCCCTACACTCCTTTCTATATCTCACTATACCCCACAATCCTTACCCTTTCTAGCAACCACCACCGATGGTTGGCGGACATAGACTTTTTTGGCAAACCTTCGTAGACTTTTCTGGCTAACCTTGAACTACTTTCCAGCGAACTTTTCAGAAATAAATTTTACTATTTATTCCAGAGATAAATTTATTTGTGAAAAGTTTCTCAAAAAGTCAAACATTAAACTTTCATTGTTGATTCCAGAGATAAATTTACTATTTAATCTAAAGACAAATTTACTATTTGCTTTCTATTATCAGAATACTGAAACAGTGAAATTTATCTCTAAAAAATTCGTCAAAGATTCACTGAAATAGTCGTTGCCTAGAAGTTCGTTGAAAAGTTATCGGCGATCGGCCGCCGGTGCCGGTGGCCAAAGTGGTGGCCGGTGGAAGTGGTGTTGATGAGTTGGCACTTTTAATTAGATAATTAATAAGTAAATATATTTATAATTAAAAGGATGGTAATATTGTTTATACAAAAAAATAATGAATTTTTTATTATAAAATATTATCAATTATGGACTATCCGTAAAAATAGATTCGTAACTATATTAAATGAGTTAAAACCACGTATAAGTGGACTATTCACTAATTCTCTTATTTTTATATTAATGAACATGTTAAACTGCACAAGTTGCAAAAGCGAAGTATATTTATTGTGTATTAAACAATTGTTAGTTTAGTAAGTAGATGAACACTCCTTTTAAATTATTAAACAACTCTCTAAACTTAACAAAAACTAAAACAAATTAAGAATATGTGTTAAAGTACACACGTGCCAAAAAATAAAAGTGTGGTCCATTTATGTTAGTGAATGTGTTAAAGTACACACCTGGCAAAAGTGTGGTCCATTTATTGTATATAAACAATTATTAGTTTAGTGAGTTGATGGACACTCCAATGAACTAGTTACTGAGTTGCTAGTAGCGAGTAGATGGATATTTTATATGATAAAAGTGGGGTCTATTTTATAAGAGTTATTGTAATAAATAGAAGTGGGGTCCCAAAATGCCACAGAGATTCATTTAGATACCCTGAAAACATGAAAATGGTTGAAGACTCACTAAATGAAAAAAAATATTATGTTTTGTACACTTTAATAAAGACACTAAACTTATTATGCATCTACAGCTCAAAAAGCAATATACACGTTTTGGAAAACTTAATACTAACAAAACATGATTAGAAATATGTAATACTCTGACTCTTAATTATTTTTACTTTATTACAGAAATAGAAATTGTTGAAATTAAATTTAAGTCATTTAATATATTTTGGGATTAAATTAAAATATTCATAACTTTTATGATAAAATTAAAAAAATTATTTAAATTAATACGAGATAATGTAATTACTTAAAAGTTGAAAGAACTGAAGTGTAATTTTATAGATTGCATGGGGTGACTCACCCATGGCACTTGCTTTTCTTTTTATCTTCTTTGGAAGACAAAATCTATAGAGTAGAGAGAGAGAGAGGATACGGACACAGGGAAAAAGAAAGAAAGGAAACAAAGAAGAGAAAAAAAAATAAAGAGTTAGAGAAAGAGAGAATCAGATAAACGAGTTGAGCCTTATTATGTTTTATATAGTATAAAAGTAACATATTTTATATTTTATAAATAAAAGCATGATTTGTATTTAAAACTGATATGTTTTATGCTTAAAAACATGTTTTGTTTTATTATACCATGAAATTATGAAAATGATACTTATGAAAGTATGTTTAAGTTAACACATAATTTATACGATGTAACGTTTGCTAGGAAAAAAATATAGCGTGGTTGATGTAATAAGGAGATCATGACCGGATGATTGTTAGATGAATTCATACCAAAAAAGGTTAGGGTCGCTCCCTATAGATATTCGTTGAATGGTTAAGTGTGTCGCAAGTCGTCAATCGTAAATGAATTTAAAGCTTAACGTAGAGTCAAGG
>BRYF01000017.1:17942500-17947500 GCA_030159135.1 Actinidia polygama
TATGTTCATCTTTCGAAATACAAAATCAGAATCGGACTATAGAACCGTAGTATTGAAACAATAGCTCTAGTTCGGTTCCATGATTCGATTGATTTCTTATGCACCCTAAACAATCTATACCATGCAAATGTAGTGTTAGAGATCATGGTGGCTGTGGATTTCAATAATGATGAAAGTGAGATTCAAGTAGAGTACGTGGAATTAATGATGGTTCTTTGTGGAGAGAAAATAATAAAGTAATAGCAAAATGGGTGTTTAATTAGATTAATATACTTAACTATTACATAAAATCATAAGAGTAAGGGTGTGTAGTGTGATTTTAGAGAGTGAATGGGGTAACTGTAATTTTAATTGAATCTAGAGGATGTCAGTGAAATTAACCCAAAAGATTATGGCTTCCTGCAAAAGCAGATACGCGCATGCAGCCTCATAAGCCAACCAAAAGATACCACGTGTCACTGGAGCATTAAATTGGGTGGGAGCACAATGCTCTGTAGGATCACGCTTTTTTTGGCGGGAGTAGATTATTACACATGTTTTGTTGTTTGACAAAACCAACGGCTGTGATCAGAAGTTGAGTCTGCAGACCATTGGACTTGAGTGTCCGTCAAGCCACACGCGCCGTTATAGACCTGAACACCGTTGTATGCTAACGTATTTTCTACTGGACCTAAAGCCGAGTTTGCCCTAATTTTTATAAATTATTTTAATTATTTTCTTTTTTTAATTAAATTTTTATCTAAACACAACCTAAGTTTTTTGGTTTTTAATAAAAAAAAATAAAAATTTGATCAAATTTTATATTTTATATTTTCTTGACGAGAGTAGTCTAAAAATATAAAAAAAACTTCAACTGATTTTAGAATAAGATCACTAAAGACAAAAAAAAAATTTTACTCGATAAATTAGCTAATTTTTTTAAAAATTGAACAAAGTTTTTACGTTTTCGACTTTCTGTTGATAAGAGGAACCAGATAAGTATAATTTATTTGATCAAACATTAAAAAATATTTACTGAAGATGAAAAAAAATCAAAAACCAAAATAATTAAAAACTTTTAAAACATAAAACACAATAAAAGAGTAACAAAAAAGGGGGCGGGGCAGGAACCTTTAACGTATAAAACGAATCGTTTAACTATTCACCGTTGGATTGTCTCTTCGTGTCTTCATGATTATATCTTGATTCCTAAACTAGCATCCACAAACTCTTCGAACATGTTTTTTGTCTTGAAGAACTCTAAATTAAAAATACTTTTTTTTATCTCTCTTTCTCTCGCTATTTTTCTTTCTACTCTCAAAAGAGAATGAGAGTATTTATAGGTGAGTCTAGGGATCGAAAATGACAATTTACAGATTTAGAAGTTTTTGGGGAGGTGCCACCATTTAGGAAAAAGAAAATTAAGTAAAAAGAGAATATTCTAATTTTTATTTAAATCCTCAAAATAAAAAATCTAAATATATTGAAATTCATAAAAACAAAAAAAAAGAGTATTTTCTAAACCTTAGAAGGGAAATAATAACAAAAATAAAATATTTAATTTTTTTATTAAAACAATTGAATTAAAATTAAGTAAAAAAAAGATTTTGGATTCAAAAAAGGTTTGGACTCTAAAATATTTTGGATTAAAAAAAACTAAATTGGATTAGGCCAATAATTTGGCTTTTTTTTAAAAAAAAATATTTGGGTTAATTAAATCTTTTTAGACTAAAATAAAACAAAAATTTTTCTTTAAAAATAAAAGATAAGAAGATAAATAGTTTCCAAAACCCTATTCTTCCCTAAAATACATGAATCTCTTATCTTATAAAATAAAGAAAAGTGACGGGACCTTCGAAGTAAATAACACGTTCAATTCGTCCATAAAACTAATTAATTAAACTCTCTTCGTCATGGAACAACGATCAAATGTTGAGCCTAAAAATTATAGCCGGTCAAAATGGAATGTTAATATATAAAATATAAATATTAATTACTCTATAATTTTTAATTCAAATCCACCCCCACCCTCACATATATAACTAGTATTTTATAATTAATTTTTTAGTTATTTGATAGGGAATCGAATAATGGGCTCGGGCGAAGTCCCTCCATCATTGCCATGATCACCACTCTGTCACTGGGATCCTCAACCTCCAGTACAACTTGGTTAAAACGTTTCACGTAATCTTTCAAGCCATTCGCTTCCTTCTGGTGAATGGTGAAGAGGTGTGAGGTAATCTTCTGCTTAACTCTGCAGCTCATGAAGTTGGTGACGAAGAGCCTGCTCAGGTCGCCAAACGAGTCAATGATTCCAAGAGGCAACTTTCTGAACCATAACCTTGTTGGTCCCTTTAGAGTGGCAGAAAAAGCCTTGAACATTACTTCGTCTGAATACCCCTGGAGCGACATCAGGTTTTTGTATGAATCCAGATGGTCCATAGGATCCGTCTTCCTCTCGTAGATCCCGAGCTTGGTAGATAACTTGAACCTAGAGGAAACCTTGGCTCTCATTACCCTCTCTGTGATATATATATATATATATATATATATATATATATATATATATATATATATATATTACCGATCTAACCCGATTATGTTCATCTTTCGAAATACAAAATCAGAATCGGACTATAGAACCGTAGTATTGAAACAATAGCTCTAGTTCGGTTCCATGATTCGATTGATTTCTTATGCACCCTAAACAATCTATACCATGCAAATGTAGTGTTAGAGATCATGGTGGCTGTGGATTTCAATAATGATGAAAGTGAGATTCAAGTAGAGTACGTGGAATTAATGATGGTTCTTTGTGGAGAGAAAATAATAAAGTAATAGCAAAATGGGTGTTTAATTAGATTAATATACTTAACTATTACATAAAATCATAAGAGTAAGGGTGTGTAGTGTGATTTTAGAGAGTGAATGGGGTAATTGTAATTTTAATTGAATCTAGAGGATGTCAGTGAAATTAACCCAAAAGATTATGGCTTCCTGCAAAAGCAGATACGCGCATGCAGCCTCATAAGCCAACCAAAAGATACCACGTGTCACTGGAGCATTAAATTGGGTGGGGCCCTCCAGGGGAGCACAATGCTCTGTAGGATCACGCTTTTTTTGGCGGGAGCAGATTATTACACATGTTTTGTTGTTTGACAAAACCAACGGCTGTGATCAGAAGTTGAGTCTGCAGACCATTGGACTTGAGTGTCCGTCAAGCCACACGCGCCGTTATAGACCTGAACACCGTTGTATGCTAACGTATTTTCTACTGGACCTAAAGCCGAGTTTGCCCTAATTTTTCTAAATTATTTTAATTATTTTCTTTTTTTAATTAAATTTTTATCTAAATACAACCTAAGTTTTTTGGGTTTTAATAAAAAAAAATAACAATTTGATCAAATTTTATATTTTATATTCTCTTGACGAGAGTAGTCTAAAAATATAAAAAAAACTTCAACTGATTTTAGAATAAGATTACTAAAGACAAAAAAATATTTTTACTCGATAAATTAGCTAATTTTTTTAAAAATTGAACAAAGTTTTTACGTTTTCGACTTTCTGTTGGTAAGAGGAACCAGATAAGTATAATTTATTTGATCAAACATTAAAAAATATTTACTAAAGATGAAAAAAAATCGAAAACCAAAATAATTAAAAACTTTTAAAACATAAAACACAATAAAAGAGTAACAAAAAAGGGGGCGGGGGCAGGGGCAGGGGCAGGGGCAGGGGCAGGAACCTTTAACATATAAAACGAATCGTTTAACTATCCACCGTTGGATTGTCTCTTCGTGTCTTCATGATTCTATCTTAGATTCCTAAACTAGCATTCACAAACTCTTCGAACGTGTTTTTCGTCTTGAAGAACTCTAAATTAAAAATACTTTTTTTCTCTCTCTTTCTCTTGCTATTTTTCTTTCTACTCTCGAAAGAGAATGAGAGTATTTATAGGTGAGTCTAGGGATCGAAAATGACAATTTACAGATTTAGAAGTTTTTGGGGAGGTGCCACCATTTAGGAAAAAGAAAATTAAGTAAAAAGAGAATATTCTAATTTTTATTTAAATCCTCAAAATAAAAAATCTAAATATATTGAAATTCATAAAAACAAAAAAAAAAGAAAATATTCTAAACCTTAGAAGGGAAAAAATAACAAAAATAAAATATTTAATTTTTTTATCAAAACAATTGAATTAAAATTAAGTAAAAAAAAGATTTTGGACTCAAAAAAGGTTTGGACTCTAAAATATTTTGGATTAAAAAAAAACTAAATTGGATTAGGCCAATAATTTGGCTTTTTTTTAAAAAAAAAATTTGGGTTAATTAAATCTTTTTAGACTAATATAAAACAAAACTTTTTCTTTAAAAATAAAAGATAAGAAGATAAATAGTTTCCAAAACCCTATTCTTCCCTAAAATACATGAATCTCTTATCTTAGAAAATAAAGAAAAGTGACGAGACCTTCGAAGTAAATTACACGTTCAATTCGTTCATAAAATTAATTAATTAAACTCTCTTCGTCATGGAACAACGATCAAATGTTGAGCCTAAAAATTATAGCCGATCAAAATGGAATGTTAATATATACAATATAAATATTAATTACTCTATAATTTTTAATTCAAATCCACCCCCACCCCCACCCCCACCCCCATATATAACTAGTATTTTATAATTAATTTTTTAGTTATTTGATAGGGAATCGAATAATGGGCTCGGGCGAAGTCCCTCCATCATCGCCATGATCACCACTCTGTCACTGGGATTCTCAACCTCCAGTACAGCTTGATTAAAACGTTTCACGTAATCTTTCAAGCCATCCGCTTCCTTCTGGTGAATGGTGAAGAGGTGTGAGGCATTCTTCTGCTTAACTCTGCAGCTCATGAAGTTGGCGACGAAGAGCCTGCTCAGGTCGCCAAACGAGTCAATGATTTTAGGAGGCAGCTTTTTGAACCATAACCTTGTTGGTCCCTTTAGAGTGGCAGAAAAAGCCTTGAACATTACTTCGTCTGAAT
>BRYF01000017.1:18030000-18032500 GCA_030159135.1 Actinidia polygama
ATAAACCCTCAATAATAATTATTATTGAAACCATTCGAATGCATTTACTATGAACAATGTTCATAATCATCAACTTAAACCAAATGTATTTTCTTTAAAACATTTCATAAATTGTGAAAGCAGGTGACTACCGGTAGACAAAGTCCCATAGACAAAATCCAACAAGTCATTACCAGTAGGAAACCATCTAGAGACGAAATGAACTAATTCACTACCGGTAGTGACGAAATGAACTAATTCACTACCGGTAGTGAAAAAAGTGAAAGCAGGTGACTACCGGTAGACAAAGTCCCAAAGACAAAATCCAACAAGTCACTACTAGTAGGAAACCATCCAGAGACAAAATGAACTAATTCACTACCGGTAGTGACGAAATGAAATAATTCACTACCGGTAGAGACGAAATGAACTAATTCACTACCGGTAGTGACGAAATGAACTAATTCACTACCGGTAGACAACCATCCAGTGGTGAACTATCAATAATCACTATCGGTAGTGAAAAAGAGTACTACCAGTAGACGACCATCCAGTAGCTAAATACAAATAATCACAACCTGAAGTGGAAAAATGTACTACCGATAGACAACGATCTAGTGGCCAAATGCCAATAATCACTATCGGTAGTGGAAACTAATACTACCGGTAGATAACCATCCAAAGGCGAAACTAATTAATTCACTACCGGTAGTGAAAAAAGTACAACCGGTAGATCTTAGCTTCAGAAACAAAAGAAATTACCGGTAGACATCGCAGAAAAACAGACACTTCCAGATTTTCAGAACTTCCGATTTTCTTTTCAAACCAAGTTTTTCATTTAAGGTTCAACACCCAAAATAATACCTCAATAGGCTATGTATAAGCCATTAACACAAATCCAAAGTAAAACCCTAACAGGTAAACCCCCTTTACCTCAATAAATGCTAGAAAGCTCCAAAAGATGTTCAAGATGAGATGAACTCTAAAACTCTAATTCCGAACTTTCTTGACTCAAAACGACGCCCTCATTGAGTATATAATTTTCCTCCAAAGGACCACTATCAAACCTCACTCCAATACACACAAATCTAGCCTTAATACTAAGAGCCCTAGAGAGAGAAGAGGAAGAAAAAGTAAATGTTGAGAGAAATAAATGCTAGGTTAAAGATGAGAGAGAGAGAGAGATACATAAATGCCCCTTTTGGCCTTAGGCCTTGTTTGGAACCACACAAAAATAAAAATCAACTAATCATGGGCCAAGTATTTGGCCCATTCCCTCACAAACCCAATATAATTTACAATTAGGCCCAACTACACCCCAAGTGACCCAATTGAATCAAATGGGCCCACTTTACACTAAAGTCCATGATGATACATACATATATACATATATATATGATGTCATGCTCGCGTCATCATTATATATATAAAAAATTGAAACCTTACAATCACCCCACCACCACCCATTGTCACTACCAACCACCTTCCTTACAACAACTGCCAACTAGGGATGGCAATTTGCCCCGTCTATCCCCGATCAAGGCGAATTTTTTGGGATTTTTCAGAGTTCGGGGCAGGGATTAAAAAAATCAGGGATAAGGCGGGGACGATTTTGTATATCCCCGCCCCGATCGCCGAAAATTCACCCCAAAAATGTTAAAAGTAAAAATAAAGGGTACAAAATGATAATATGATTAAAGTGAAGGGGTGCAAAGTGAAATTAACCTCTAAAGATCGAACTATGGCCGGCCCACTTCTTTATTTATGGACCATCACTGGTTTTTGTCACTTTATTCCCCCAATCATAAGGTGGGTTGCATTTAAAAGCCCAAGGCCTTTCACCAGAGAGAAAGAGAGAGGGCGAGAGAGATGCCCCTCATGTCTGCACATCTAAAGTTGGGGCAAAGAGAGGGAGGTCATTCAAAAAGTAAAATCCTCAACACCACAAACCCTAAACCTAAACCCCCCAATTCCCCATTTTTAGTGAAGAAAAAGCAAAAATCAAAGAATCAACACACAAACCCTTTTATTTTTCCCCATTTTTACCCAAAACCCCTCTCAATAACCCTAAAAAACCTGCCCAAAACTAACAAACCACAACTGACCGCCGAGCAAGCCCTCGACTAGGACCCCAGCGGCATCCCCGAACTCATCTTCGACGACGAAGAGGAGTACGAGAAGACCAGGGTCGTGCCAGACCCGGTGTCCGCTCGCAGCTGCCGTAAACCTCTCACCGGTCGCCAGACCTAGGTATTGAGGTTTTGGGCTTTGTTGATTTTGAAGTTTTTGATTTTGAGTTTCATTTGTGGTTGAAAGTTGTTGATTTTGTGGTTGATTTAGGGTTGTTTGTGGTTGATTTTTAAAATTTGGAGATCGATTTGGGCAGTGGATCTGGGAGGTTCGGGGTTCGAATTCGGGGCGGGGATCCCCGGTCCCCGTTAGGGGCGGAGATGGGGGTATAAAAAAAATTCCGTTGGGGATCGGGGTGGGGACGGGGATTGGAAAATATTTTGGGGACGGG
>BRYF01000017.1:18050000-18057500 GCA_030159135.1 Actinidia polygama
TCTCTGGGATTCCCCCCTCCTTTAATGTAAATTTTGGGTTGTTAGTTTATGGGTTTGTTTAAGTTAATTTCTGGGTTTATTCATATATATATATATATATATATATATATATATATATAAAGATGGCATTCAACCCATCTTTTTGGGTTTCCATTGGCATGATATGGAAAACAAAATTAATGCTCAACTTATTTTTCAGAATTCTTTTTCTGGAATGCTTAGGATTGAAACAATAGCAGAATTGTAGATCCATCCGACATAAGGGTGAGAATGCACATCCAAATTTACATACATATACACACACTCAATATGGTGGGTTTTAGGTACCACTATGGAGGGGATAGAGAGAATGATGGTTTTCTACGGGGAGAGAGAAGGGGGAGGGATGGAGAGAGAAAGGGTATCTAGGTAATCTGCATTTTTTTCTTTTTTGAGGAAAATAACGTAATTTCAGTTTTTATATTAACATAGTTAAGAAAACAAAACTTTGACAAGGGAGATCAGTGTAATTTTGAAAAGGTGAGGGAGAATTTGTATTAAAAGTAAATCTTAGGGGAGGCCAGTGTAACTTTCCTTAATAATAATTTTCACACTTCTGTTGTTTTAAGATACTCTGTTTTTTGGCCTTTATTATGTACATGAAATTAAAAAAAAAAATCTTCACCAAATCCTTAATAGAAACAGAAATCTTACGGTCTCGAATTTGGATCGAGAAATATTTTTCGAGTCAAAAAATAAAATGTACAAATTCACTTGATTATTTGAATACTTGTGTCATATTAACACTTGGAGATGTCTCATATTGACTTTAATTTTACTGAAGAACCATATTTCTAACCCTTTGAATGTGGTAGATTAAAAGCTAGATAATAGAAAAAACTTACTTGTAAAGCGCTTAAAAAATATAGAGAGCCAAATCAAGTTCCATCATGATACGAGTTTTTAACCTACGTCTACGTCCAAATAAGGAGAGACGTGCAATTAGTTTTCATGATATATATATATATATATATATATAATGAAGAGTAATTAGTGAGACTTGAAATTCAGAAGAAAATATATAGAAGATTCTCTTAAGATTATTTTAAAAACTTGGATGGATTCACATTTTTTATAGCATGACTTATGAAAAAGTATTATTCTTTTCTAAATTAATTGCATTCTTACAAGAATTAATTTGCATTTATAGTAGGATTGGGTATTAAAAAGTCTAATTAGTGAAAGGAAGTTTAAAGATTCTCCTATTGTATTTTCAAGGTTATTAAAAACTCAAAAAATTAATAAAATTAGGTTGAGACTTTCAAGTTTATCGGTCTCACTATGTATTGGAATAATATATAATATATAATAGGTAGATGTTAGAAACATGTGGAAAGAAAAAGAAAAGAAGAGAAAATAAGTTAAAGAGGAAGATTCTAAGAAAAAATGTTTCTCTCTTTATTTGGTTTTGTAAAGGAATGAAATGAAACTGAGAAAAAAAATATTTTTTCTCATTTTGTTATTGAGAAAAAAGAAATAAAAATGAAAAAAACAACTTATATGAACAGAGACGGTATTTTGATCAAGAATTTAAAAAGAGAAAAAAATATATAAAAAAAAAATTCACATTGTAAAGTCAGAAATTGTTTAACAAGCGAACCAGGGGCGGTCCCAAGGGGAGGGCAGGCGGGGGCCACGGCATCCCCTAACCTTTGAAAAACCAAAAAAAAAAATTATATATTTTCGGTTAGTTTTGACTATTTTGCTAAAGTTGCCCCCCTAAAATAATTTTTTTCGAAATATCTATTGAAAATGTATAATTTAGCCCCCTCTGAGCAAAATTTCTGCGTCCGCCATTTAAGCGAACCCACGTCATCCATAGCGGATATTCTTTGTTCTGCTGATATTCTATGATTCATTGGCAACTTGGTTATGAGATGGTAAGCTTGACTCTGCTATGAATTGATTGCGTCACTGTTGATGTGGTTGATGCACTTTGCAAGAATCAATGAGCAAATCATCCACGATTATGATTTTGAGAGTAAATTGTACTCCTAACATAAATATTATCGATTACGTAAGTGACTGTAAATGTCTAACATCACGTGATTTGATCATGGATTATGCATGCGGCAAGTCAAATAAATAATTTTTAATACATCTTTAGACCAGGAGAACAAATAGACAACGAGTATTATTTTAAAATTAAACTCTTAACACGAATATGATACGATCCTATGTTTGTCAATTTTTTGCATTAATTTTATATTATATTCGACGAGCTCTACACAATATATGAATGATTCGATTATATCTTTTAGATCGGGACGCATCCCATATCATCAGCAGCATCAGCAGAGCACGGTGATCCGTAAACTATTTTTTCTTTGAATAAATCAATTTTTTTTTTTAATTTTATTAAGTATTTTTCAATTTCACACGTGAATTTGACGTAGTCATAGACATATTTCGTATTCGACTAAAAAACTAACTTAAATGATAGAATGTACTCTTATTTTCATATTTGATTTTGACAATTGCATGGTGATGCATTGTGACATGAATTTTGTTGGAGAATGATAGGTTATAGAATATATATAGGAACTGGATTCGGGGACACAAGTTTTGACATACTTTTAGACATTACATCATAGTCCTTGAAATCAGCTCTTGATAGGGTTGAGATTACAATAGAGTAAAATTTCAGAGTTATTAAAACAACGTAGTTTTAATAAAGTTCAGGAACACTTTAGAAAAATTTACTATATTGTAATCTCAGCTCTTGATTTCAAGTGTTAGGATGTAATATCTAAAATTATGTCAAAACATGTATCACCGGATTCGTCCCTATATATATATATATATATAGCACCATGCTCATGCTGAGCATATTCTACTCTTAATTGAGCTGAGTATATTCCACAAACAATGACAATATATTTTAAAAATCCTATAAAGGGGCCGTTTTATATTATTTATTTTATATTCTGTATTCGTTGTGTCTTTTACTTAAAATTAAAATTATTCTAGTTTTCGCTGCAGTGCCTCTTTAATCTGGGTTTAAAAATTATAAACCAGAACAATTCGATTATCGAGTTTGTAAGATTTTTTTACCCAGAACCGAATCAGAACTGAACAAGGAACCGAATTTTAGACATGATCATATAGTAATACAGTGCACTCACCATACACTATTATTGCTTTTGGTGACTTATTTTGAGAAAGAACCGAACCGATTGCACTCGGGTTGGTTTGGTTTGGTTCTTTTGGACGATCGGTTCAATTCTAAGTCTAAAAATAAAAAAACAATCAAAATCAATTTAATTCTGAATCTGTTATAAAAACCGAACCCACCCATACACACCCTAAGGCTGGCGATGCTCTTAATTTGGTCAAGTTGTTGTTTATCCACACACACACACACACACACACACACACACACACACACACACAGTTCTATCTTTCTAAATTGGTCTACGCCGTATTCATATTATTGGAAAGTTGTTTGTGGGGTCATGCAACATAACTGCACATTCCTATTGGTTAAAAAAGGATAATGCTAGGAACCTAATTTTGGTGCAACTTTCTTTTCATTCCTAACACGTGACCTTATCAAGGTGCTTGGAAGAAATGACTTCAGTGCCAAGTCATTGGGATAAAGGTCACTGGACAAATGAGCTTGCCATTTTTGTTTTTTCCAAGGTAAGAGAAGAGAAATACTGAAAAATAAATAAATTAAACAAATTCATATTTAGAAACAACGAATGAATTATTATATACTTACATATATCACACGATCACTTAGGTGTAAAAACGTACTTGTGGTTTAAATTGATTTATTTGGATGTTTAACAGACAATAAAAATAAAAAACAAAATACTAAAAAAATAAATTAAACAAATCCATATTTAGAAACAGCGAATGAATTATCATATACTTACATATCTTACACGATCACTTAGGTATAATATATTGTATAAAAACGTACTTGTGGTTTAAATTGATTTATTTGGGTGTTTAATGATTTTTTTTTAAATTATATCAAATCTTTATATTTCCATATTCAAGAGGAATCTAAAAATATAAAAATTTGATGATTTTTTAATTAAAAATAAAAAAATTAAAATTAAAATAACTAAATTAGCCAAAATTTAAAATAATTCGGTTAGCCGAAACTGAGGTCATTATGGACATTTTCTTTTCCCTCTCTTCACTTAATTCCATAAAATATAATTAAAGCTGAAAACAATTTATTTGGCTACCAACTTACCAATAGCTTTGAACTAGACGAGAAAGACAAAAGAACTGAAATTACAACAACACCCCCAATTTCAGCTCTGCTGTCGCCATCAGGGCCATACACGGAAGGGCAGTTTTGTCAACACACATACCCCATGGATATGTATGTACCACTCTTTTTTATCTTTACTGTATAATGTTACAATAATGTCCCTAATTTTTTTGTTAATTACCAATAGTGCCCCTCCTCAGACCATTAGCTTTTTACTTTCTTCTTTTATTTAGAGGATTAATTTAGGCATTTATTCAAAATTTATATAATACGGATAAAAAATAAAATATATTTAATAAAAAAGAGTGTAATTTTTTTATAGAAATTAAAACCAAAATAACGTGGCATTGCCTATATTGAAATTGTAAATATGATGGGGAGTTTTGTGTTAAAATAAACAATAGTGATAGGTACACACCCACTTTTGGATGTATACAAAACACATCTATTTTTGTCCTTTCATAAAATAAGTAGGACCCGCCCTAATTAGGATTTTCACGTTTTTTTAAAAATCCTAATTAGGGTGGGTCCTACTTATTTGTGAAAGGATACAATGGGTGTGTCTTATAAGTGGGTGTGTACCAATCATTATTCTAAAACAAAAAGTTAACAAACAAACTCCCACATTATTATATTTGAAAACTCTATAAAAAAAACAATTTATTTGTATATCATTACTAGGAGTCCTCGAAAGTTAAAAAATATCGGGAAATCAATTTAACAAAAATATTTAAAATAACTTAGCGTTATGATTTTAACACTCTATTTTTTTGGTTTATTATGTGAATTTATCTAAATATCATTTAATGTAGTAATACATTTCAGGAAAACTAATTTTAAAAAAGGATAATTGATCAAAAATAAAATAAAATGATTTTATTCTAATATAAAGATAAATTAAAATATGCTTAAAATTAATGTCTCTGGATGTTGTTTGATGTCATATATGTCCCTGAAAAGAGAAATTAACCCCAAAGATATTAACTTTAAGCATCGTTTAAATTATTTTTATTCTAGAATAAAATTATTTTGAGGGATTGATCAATTACCCATTTTAAAAATATAAAACAAAAGTTAATGTTATGCAAAATGGAAAGTAATGAATTGAACCACAGTCATATTGTTCAAATGCACTGACTAATCGCGTTTACATGATTAAATTATATATTTTCAAAATTGATAACAATATATAAAAAAATTGTACTTAAGTTGCCTAACAGATTCACTTTTTATAAGCATAAAGAAACAAATAAGTTTATTATATCTGCAAAATGACTGAGAGGGTCACTCTATTAGAAATAAAGACAAAAGTCTGAGGGGTAGATGTGTACACGTCAATGGACCAATAACAAAATAATTAAAATTAATAGAGATTTTTTAAATGTTTGGAAAGACCGTGGACCCTGCCCGCCCCTACTGATGGCATAATAAGTAATATTTACCTACTTTTTAAAGTGAATAAATATAACTACGCTTACCAAAAGTGCAACTCCGATCTTAGAGAGATTATCTATTCCCACTTGTGTACTTTTTAGGAAACAAGGTACAATATTTTAAAGAGGTAAGAAAAAACATTGACGTGAAATGGGTCCCTCCAAAGAAGTGATTTACACGTAATGGAGTGGGTGTTACGCAAGCATTAATACGTATAGTAATATTTGGTATTTTTGGTGATTATTGCAAAATACTTCTTATAATAATTGTAGTGAATATCACATCTTAGCAAATCACACAAAACATTTTCCTTATTAAATACTATAGCATGTGTTTGTAATAATTTTCATACATATGATTTTAAACATGAATAAATTTATTAGGATGGTCAAGGTCAATGGCTTACAGTTAGGGGGCCAAATTATACATTTTTAATAGATTTTTCGGTAAAAACGTTTGGGAGACCAATTATGTATAATCAATAACAGAATAGTCAAAAATAACAGAAAAAATATTATATAAAAAAAAACCGATGTTTGGGGGGGCCGTGGCTAGTGCCCGCCCCCCAGGGTCTGTCCCTGGTCAAGGTCAATTGATTTATGGATCTATTAATCTGATTTATGAATGCTGATGTGCCCTTTGTTACTTAGTTATAGGGAAATTTACCATCAAGTCTAAATTGGGACATGATTGAGTCCATTGCAAAGGGCAAGCTGTTAACAAACATGGAAATTTATGTTTTGACAAGCTTTATAAACAAAAGTCCTATGTTTTTAATGAAAATATTTGTGCAGAAACAATTAGTCTTTTTTTTAATTTATTTATTTATTAATTGTCCATAGAAATGGCAACGGAGCTGATTTGGAGCGGATATCTCAAATCTTATCCACATTTTCGCTATAATATACATTTTCATCCCCTTCTTGATCCCCCGGCAGGAATTAAATTAACCATCTCATTCTAATCCTAGGGGATGAAGAATCGAATTTCCCCGTCCTATTCCTTTTTTTTCCTCATCAACTATAAATTATTTAATTTTAAATGTAAAACAAAACAAAACAAAAAAGCTAACATAATAAACAATGAATCAACTTTCACTTAGTTAAAAAACTAAACTTATCACATTTTGCGGTCTCACTACGCATTTTTGTGGTTATGTTACGTTTTTTGTGGTCATAGATACCTAATTTTTGTAGTGAATACTGTTTCAAACACCATTACATTTTTTATGGTTATAGTACGATTTTTCTGACTCTAGTTACGCATTTTTGTGATTTGGTTGTATAATTTATTTTTTTAATAGTGATACTTGCTGGTTACGGGTTCAACACGTCACTACTTAATTTTATAATTTATAAAAGTCGTAACATAAGCAACAAAACAAATAACAAAAATCACAAACGTACGTAATATGGATTACAAAAATATATAACTTTGATATACCGTGCACACTTTTATTGTGTATATACAAACTTTTTTTAAAATTCAATAATATATAAAGAAAACGAGATAAGTGTGCACTTGTGTTATTTGGATTCTCCCGCAACTAGTCGAATTAGACCACATACTACAACCGCGTGTCTTTCACGCGACACAGTGTCATATGACTCATATGTGCAGAGAGACTATCGTGGCGAAAATTAATTAATTAAATAAATATTTAAAACACGAACTAGTTTTATTTTTTAGTTGTCTCTGTGGGAGGTATTGGTTCAACACAGTCAAACCCTTGATATTTTGAGAAATTACAAAGAACCCTGTTAGATGACGATGTTAACGGAAAGAGTACAAGGATT
>BRYF01000017.1:18157500-18162500 GCA_030159135.1 Actinidia polygama
GTTATCCGTCAGCCAAACATCCGGGGGGAAAAGTTATCCGGGGGGAAAAATTATCCCCCCTCCTTATCCCCTTGCCAAACAGCCCCTTAGTTACTTAGAATTTTTGATATATCTTTGTGGGTAAGTGGAAAAAAGGGAAAAGAGGATGGTGTTTAGTGAGATTAGGGTTTCAGACGAAGGAAGCCAGCTAGAAAGGATAGAGAGGTGAGGGGACTTGGCTAGGCAAAAACAGGTGGTAGGGTGGGGGGCGTTTATTGTGAATAGGATTTTTGGGAGAAGGAAGAGGCAAAGCGATCTTGGACTAGTAGAAGCAGGTGAAAGTGTTGGTTTTTTCAGTGTTTTTGAAGTTGACGGTGATAGTTGTGGTGGTCTGTGGAGAGTAAATCAATCGCTGAGTGGCGTTTGTTAAAGAAGAGGATCTGAGTGAAATGAGTATGAGTTTTATTCTCGAATGTTATTTAAACTAGGTATGGTTGAGCATTTGATGTGTTGCTTATGTAGTGTCTATTAGTCTCACACCCTTACATGTCAGATTCTATCAAAACTTGGACGAAGGTTAGGTGATGGAGTCAATTGGGAGAAATAAGAAATTTATAGAAATGAAGTGGGGAAAAATAACTCAAAGAACTAATATGATTAAATAGTAAACTTTAAGGGGTAAAATTGTAAAATATTATTAAATTTTGTTTTCGAACTTAACGTAAAATCAGTGTTTTGGAAATTGGATCATTGAGAGAATCGAAAAAGAGACCGGATCACATGTTACTAATTCAATCGTCGGGTCAATTGTTATTTATTCGTGATGTCATAATTATGTCTTTAATTTATTTATTAATAGTAATAAAATATCTTTTATTTTTTTACAATAATTTTTATACTTAAAACCTAAAAATTTAAAATTAAAACATAAAATTTCCTTTAAAATAGTGATCCGCAAGTTTCAATCACCAGTTAAACGGTTGGGTCGCGGTTCAACCGCGGTTCTTATTGAATTTGATCAAATTTTAATTAAAACGGATTTAAAGAGTTAACCGACCCGTTTCTTTGACCGATTCATAGTTCGACCGGTTGAACAACCCGGATTTTAAAATCATGCTTACAATAATTTGTAAGTTGCATGTTTTTCTACATAAAGATCACGTGCGACAGAAGACTTCTACTTTTACCGCCCTGCAGGAAGCTCCCGTATGTTTGACCTACGGGAATCAAACAAAACGTGAAAATTATCGGAATTGTCGAAAATACCCATTGATATCTAAACCAATCATGAGACGCCAAGTTGTCAATTAGAATACAGTAACGTCATTCTTTACGTGTTTATTTTGATTTTTGGAAACCACTTTGGGAGGGTTTGTTACAGTCGTGAATATCAACAAAGTTTTGAGGAAGAGCATTTATTGTAAAAATTAAAAATTAATTTATTGATTATTTATTTATTTTCTTATTCAAAAAAATAATTTATTTATTTTAATTACTTTGCATATTAATAAATATACTTTATAGACACCGTCATTAATTTGGCGCAATTTAGAATTAAGTTTTTGGTATTTTAGTTTTATTATTTCTGTCATTACTGATTTTTTTTTATTGTTTGATTACATTTTTTCTGGTTGAATTAGATAAGGGGAAACAAAATAATGTGATAATTAATCCAAATAACTATGAATTATTCATAATAATTTCAAATTAGTAGTATTATTTTAATCTTTACATACTTTAATGACTTCCGAATGAATTCAAAAGAGCCTCCAACATGGTTTTGGAAAATCAACTTACAACTTATGTTTCAATTTCCTAGAATCACCTAAAATTTATTTATAGATTTTTAAAACTTTTGAGAAACACTTAAAAATTGTATTTTGAGAATTCATTATTTAAATTTTATTCGCAATTGCTATGAAAGACAGTACCCCTTTATCTATGCACTTTTTTTTTGGGGGAAAAAAATCATTAACACCTGAGGTTTAAAGTTTGCATTTATATATTTGGTACTTCGTTTTTATATATGCACATACATGTGGGAAGATAAAATATCGTGCTTTATTTTCGGTTCAGTTTGGGCAAGCTTGGACTGTCGCTTTATGGTAAGCTCGGTCAACATCTTCACGCGAGAACTCGAAGATAAACTCGGAGATGCCCAAGGCTAGGCTTCAGGGTCAGTGGGTAATGTACATGACAAGTACCATCTGCCACAGACACGCTTGAGTTCAAATTTCGATAATGCGATGAGTTAACTACCAGTCATACTCTGGGGGTATTGTTGGGTCAGTCGCTTACTCGTTGATATGGCAATCAGTACGTCCTCATACGTGCTAAGTAAGGAATAGTCTCTCTTTCTCTATTGACTTTCTCTCTCTAAGAATAGAGCCAAGAACCTTGCTCTTACTCTTTTTTCTCTCTTCCTTTTTGGTCACTAATTTGGTCGTCGAGAGTCATTTTTAGAACAACTCTGGGTGGTCATCCTCACTGTTTTTGTCTCGTAGGCCTACCGAATAATGTTCAGCTATCTGAATTTGCTTGTTCACTACCATTATCATCTGTGTTCAATTTCCTCTAAACCCCAAAACTCTACAACACAAAAATATAAAAGAAATACTATACTTATATATAAAAGAAAGACAAATAGCATTTTTAGCGGGGAGGAAAAAGTTAACAAGGAGAACCAACGGGACATCCGAGGGAGGAAAATTGATTGCGGTTCCCCAGTTCCGATCTTTTGGGTAGTGACTTTTGATCTTACTTACAACAGTTTTCAGTCCCTTAATTGTTTTGTTTTTTTGTTTTTTGACCCCAGAATTTGTAACTTTTCAATTTGTAAAGAATATGTATGTGTGCACATAGTTCACTTGACCTCTCCGCATTTCATCTCTCTATATATCTATCTATCTATTGATAACAAGACCAAACAGTAAATCAATATTTAATATGGTGCTTATAAATTAAGATCGATTTTCACACTTGATAAATAATAGAAAATAACATTAAGGAAAATGATTTCTACACTCCAAAATAGGAGTGTAGAAATCATTCCAAAGAGTGTAGAAATAAATTTTCTAACATTAATAACTTAAATTTTAAATGAGGTGGAACTACATGCAAAGTAAAAGAGAGTTTTCAATATGGAATTAAATCCACAACTTTATTTTATTTATTTATTTATTTTAGGTTGAGTCATGTTTTTGTTAGTCATGCAATTTTATACGGGCTACTTGTAAAAAATCTAAACTGATCGAGTAGGGTAAAAGATGGTTGAGTCGTGTTCTTCTTTTTCCTAATTTGTCCTTGTTCTTTTTGTTGGAGTCGTCTGTAACTCTTATTGTTTTTTATACGAATTTTATTAATTGAATATAAGTCAAACAAGAACTATAGTTGTAGAAATGAAAATACGTCTTTCGCATACACTTAATTGAATGCTTAATTGATCTTTGACAACAAATTAAGAATAATAACGATGTTGTATACACTTATTTTTTTTAGAATAATACAGGCCTAATCTCATGACATCATTTCTATTTACTTTCCAACTTCAGAAAATTTTAAAATTCACATTATATTTTACTTCAAGAAAATTTTGTATTTAGAGGGGGCAAGAAAGAATTATGTGATACTTGGAGGTCATAGTGTAAGGCGGTTCACGGAACCAATGTAGCCACGCGTCACTTCAAAGAGTTTGTGATTACCGTCATCATTGATCAAAGTCACTATAACTCGGAACGATTCTAAGGACAAATTACACTTTACTCTCCTTAAGTTCCACTAGTATTTCTCAAATTGACTCTTAAAGTTATTTTTTCCACTTCAGTCCTTAACGTTTCTTTTTTCTCAAATTTACTCCATCAGTCAGTTATAGGACTTAGTTACTTGGAATTTTTGATATATCTTTGTGGGTAAGTGGACGAAAGGAAAGGAGGGTGGTGTTTGGTGGGATAAGGTTCAACAAGACGAAGGAAGCAAGCTAGAAAGGATAGAGAGGTGAGGGGGCTTGGCTAGGCAGAAACGGGTGGTAGGGTGGGGGTCATTTAGTGGGAATAGGGTTTCTAGGGGGAGGGAAGTGACAGGCTCGAAAGACCAAAGAGGCTAAAGGGTCTTGGACTAATAGAAGCAAGTGGGAGCGTTGGTGGTTTTGACATTGACGAGGTTAGTTGTGGTGGTCTGTGAAGAGGAAACCAATCGCCGAGTTGAGTGACGTTTGTCAAATAGGAACAGAATTTGAGTGAAATAAGTATTGAGTTTTATTATCGAATGGTATTTATACTAATTAGGCTCACACCAATGTCGGATTCTATCAAAAGTCGGACGAAAGTTAGGTGATGGAGTAAATTGGGAGACATAATAAATTTAAGAAAATAATATGATTAAATAGTAGACTTTAAGGGGTAAAATTGTAATTTACACGTGAGGTACCCAATATTATTGATTTTTATTTTTGAACTTAACGTACAATAATTTGTCAGTTGCATGTTTTTCTACAAGAAGATCACGTGCGCCTTAGTCAAACTTCACGTGCGATATGTGTTTTCTACTTTCGCCACTTTCCAGGAAGCTCCGGTATGTTCGACGTACGGGTCACGGGAATCAAACAAACGTAGATACTATCGGAATTGTCGAAACGAACCGTTGATATCTAACCAATCATGAGACGCCAAGTTGTCAATTAGAATACGGTAACGTCATTCTTTACGTGTTTATTTTGATTTTTGGAAACCATGCAAAAATTAAAAATGAACTTTTTTATAGTAAATTTGTCCATTTTTCTATTTATTTTTAATAAAAAAAATATTTTTTTCCCCTCAACGACTACATTAACGTAATTTGTTACGTGTTTATTTTTGATTTTGTAAACCGCTTTGGATATCAACTTTTAAATTTTGGCTAAAAGTTTTGAAGAGTAGTATTTTGCTGTAAAAATTAAAAATTATTTTTTTGGGTAAATTTATCTATTTTTTTATAAATTTTTTAATCGAAAAAAGATTTTTTTTTTCTAATAACTTTGCATATTA
>BRYF01000017.1:18167500-18170000 GCA_030159135.1 Actinidia polygama
TTCGAGAGTGGAAGACCGGGTTTGCGCATAGGTATGTTGCACCAATGTTGTCACTGTATAAGGTTGGTGGAGCATTGACCGAGACATCAAGTTCTTCAAGTAGAGAGTGTACCCACTGAATTTCGGCAGCAGCAGTAGCAATTGCTCGATACTCAGCTTCTGTTGAAGAACGAGCAACAGAACGTTGTTTCTTTGAACTCCAAGAAATAGGATTAGGACCAAGAAAAACAACATAGGCACCTGTAGAGGTACGATCATCAGGGTCACCAGCCCAATCCGCATCACAAAAGGCATGAAGAGATAGTGAGTGGTGTCGCTGCAGTCGAATACCATATGACCGTGTACCATTGAGATACCGAAGGAGACGCTTAACGGCACCCCAATGATTTGCTGTCGGAGCATGCATGAATTGGGAGAGCTTGTTTACAGCAAAGGCAATGTCAGGCCGACTAATGAGAAGGTATTGTAGGCTGCCAACTGTTTGACGATAAAGAGTTGCATCTGCATGCGGTGAACCATCATGGAGCTGCAGGGAAGGAGAAGTGGCTAACGGTGTTTGAACAGGTTTAGAGTTGGCCATGTTTTGCTTGGTCAGGATATCCAAGAGGTATTTCTGTTGAGTGAGGCGTAGGCCCTCTGGACAAGAAATAACCTCAACTCCAAGGAAGTAAGATAAGGCACCTAGATCTTTTATCGAGAATCGAGAACCCAACTGATCAATAAAGGTTTGGACAGCCATATCAACACTTCCCGTAAGAATGAGGTCATCAACATACACCAAAAGGTACATGGTGATATCTCCATGACGATAAATAAATAGTGATGCATCGGACATGGAATTTTTAAAACCAACCTCAAGGAGAAAGCGACGTAATTCATTGTACCACGCTCTAGGGGCTTGTTTGAGACCATAGATGGCTTTGTTGAGCTTGCACACATAGGTAGGCAGGTTAGTATCAACAAATCCTGGTGGTTGGGACATAAAGACTGCTTCATCTAGAGGACCCTGAAGGAAAGCATTGTTAACATCCATCTGACGAAGAGGCCAACCTCGGGAAACCGCCAAGGATAGAAGAATCCGAACTGTGGTGGGTTTAGCCACTGGGCTAAACGTGTCATGGTAATCCAGCCCTGGACGTTGATGGAAGCCCTTTGCTACAAGACGAGCCTTGTATCGATCGATGGTGCCATCGGGTTTCTGTTTGATACGAAAAATCCATTTGCAACCAACTATATTTTGAGACGGATCAGGAGGGACCAAGTCCCAAGTACCATTGCGAAGTAGGGCATCAAACTCATCGGACATAGCGGCACGCCAATGTGGATGTTTGAGAGCTTGAGTGTGAGAGGTGGGCTCAGTGGTTTCCAGTGTGGTAGCAGCGGTGAGACTGTATTTCGGGTTTGGTTTGGCAATGTTATTTTTGGACCGTGTTACCATTGGGTGGAGAGAGGTGGGAAGTGGTAGAATAGGTGAGTCACGACGGGGAGAATTCTGATGGTTGTTTGTAAAAAGAGAGTTCACAGGAGAGGGCAACGGCGAGGGGTGTCTGGATGTAGGATTGGGAGGCAAATTGGGAAGGGTAATTTCGACAGTGGGTGGGGGTGAAGGAACAGGCAAAGGGTAACTCGGTATAGAGGCCCCCTCAGCCACCTTAGACGGTACCCTATCCGGCAATCCACCACGGGGATCAACATCAACACTTGTCAAAGAGGACGATTGAAAAGGAAACTCAAACTCAACAAACACAACATGGCGAGAGACAAAAATTTTTTGAGATGACAAATCATAACATAAGTAAGCACTTTGAGTAAGAGAATAACCAAGAAATGCACAAGGACGAGAACGAGATTCCAACTTGTGAGATGTATAAGGGCGTAGCCAGGGATAACAGAGACACCCGAATACCCGGAGTTTGGAGAAGTTAGGAGAAGTTTTGAAAAGACATTCAAAGGATGATGTCATGGATAGGTTTCGTTTGGGCATACGGTTGATTAGATAGGTGGCAGTAGCAAAGGCAAAAGGCCAAAACTTGGATGGAACAGACGCTTGGTGAAGTAATGTGAGACCAGTTTCGACAATGTGGTAATGTCTCCGTTCTGAAAAACCATTATGTTCAGGTGTGTGAGGTGGGGTGGTCAAATGGGAGATACCATGAGCGGCAAGGAAATCTCTGAGAGCTATATATTCTCCACCTTTGTCTGTGTAAAGCGTGACAAGGGGTCGGTTGAAACGCTTTTCCACAAGTGATTTGAAGCATTTAAAAACAGCCAGGACATCTGATTTGTTTTTAATGGGATAGAACCAGATATATTTTGTATAATGATCGACAAAAATCACGTAATATTTATATCCATCATATGATAAAATCGGAGAGGTCCAAACATCTGAAAACACCAATTCGAGAGGAGAATTTGATATAAGTGAAGAATCATGGAAAGGTAGTTTGTGACTTTTAGTACATAGACAAGCATTACAGAGAAAATTACTCGATGGACTAGA
>BRYF01000017.1:18210000-18215000 GCA_030159135.1 Actinidia polygama
AGCTCCTAATGATTGATATGGATACTTATAATTACCGGGTTGGTTGGAATGGAAAAAAATTTGGGATTTTAATTTTGAGATGTCAAGTTCAAATTGATGGACGCGTCTTATACGTTCAAGTGAACTGTACCTTAGTGTCAAAGTTTGAATTTATTTTTCTCGTAAATTAAATTTCTAAAATTTAAAAGTACCGACTTCATTGGATTATAAATTATTTATAATGCAATTATTAAATATTGCTTAAAATTATGGCCTTCAATATACAAATAAAGAAGGTAAATAAAAATTTTAAAATATTATGTGTGGAGGTTTATCAATATATAAGGAAAGATCCGGATGAAGGTGATATGTGTTGAACATTTAGTTGCACATAATTCGAGAAAGATTGACGATATATATTTTGACAACACAATATCAATATATAAGAGTTCACTTTTATACATAATTTTTTTAAAAAAAATTATATTTATAAAATTTAAGTTTATTAATGACCAATGATCATACTGACAAAAGATTCTAGAGTCGCCACTGCAGCCTCCTTTTTTTGAAAAAATTGTTAGTCTCTAAAATTGTGGTAGAATAAAATATAAGAAAATCATCACTAAACAAATCACAAATTTATTGTTAAATTTTTTTGTTAGTGATTTCATACTCCTATTTTCTTCAATTGCATTTTTTTTTATTAGAATGAATTTATCCAAATACTCAGTTTTATTAAAATATTTTCGCTACTTAGTAAAATATTTGGATAAATTCACTATAGTAAAAACAGAAAACGAGTGTAATTAAAAAAAATGAGTGCGCGAAAATCATTAACAAAACATCACTAATTATTTTGTTTAGGATTAATGATTTTTAACACGTCTCTCCTTTCCCATTACTAGCTTATTCCTCTGTTTCAAAAATGGAAAGTACATGGAAACAGATACGCACCGTCCTTGACCCTACCCCATAGTCGTCTTAAAGAAAGACTTTTAGCAATTACGAAGTCTTCTTGACTTAAGAGGGGAAAAGAAAAAGAATTGTTCAAAGTCAATCATTTTTGACAACTTCATCACTATGGAAATATCGAAGTATTACTCTCTTCTCTTGACACCAAACAGATATTTTGTGAGCTTATAAGACCAACAACACTTGGGACTTTCTTCTCAACTCCCCTCTCTCTCTCGCTCTCTCTCTAAAATATGGAAAACTACATGCCTTTTGTGATCACAGACCTTGCTCCACGACCCCTCCATTCATAACAACTCCCTCCGTCTCAATATCCAATTCTTTTGCAAACGAACTTTGAAAACCGACAAGTACGTTGCCGATTTCTGCGTTCCCGTCAAGACCCTATTCGACGAAGTTTCTGGTAACGTCATGAGTTCTCGGGCAGTCCGGTACCCGGTGAGGAACTCTGCTGAACTGGAGCAAGGCTTTGTTAAGTTCACTTTTGAAATCGGGGAGCTTCCACAGCCTATCTCGCAACAGGAACATTCCTCGTCGCGGCCACAACCAAAGCCGACATCACAACCACCTCCACAACAGCCGCCGACCTCACAATCACCACAAGCTCCATCTTCGCAGCAGCCACTGCCACTGCCACCACAGCGACCAAAGCGGCAAGCACAATCACCAGAACAACCGCCTCCGCAAGAACCAAGGCCAAAACCACAACAACCATCCCCAGAGCAGCAGCGGCCACCACTACAGCCAAGGCCTCCCTCCAAACAGCAGCAACCCCCACCACGGCCACAACCACAACAAAAGCCACCATCACAATCACCACCACAGCAAGGACCACCACCAAAACCAACGCCTCCCCGTGGACAGCAACAACCACCAGCACCACAACAACCAAAGCCGCCATCACAATCAACACAACAGCCACGCCGACAACCACCACCACAGCAGCCACGACCACCACAACAAGGGCCACCACCAAAACCAACGCCTCCCTCGGGACAGCAACCACCACAGCAGCCACGACCACCACAGCAAGGGCTATCGCCAAAACCAACGCCTCCCTCGGCACAGCAACCACCACAGCAGCCACGACCACCACAGCAAGGGCTATCGCCAAAACCAACGCCTCCCTCGGGACAGCAACAACCACCACCACAACAACCAAAGCCTCCAGCACAATCAACACAACAGCCACGACCACAACCACCACCCCCACAGCAGCAACGGCCACCACTACAGCCAATGCCTCCCTCCAAACAGCAGCAACCCCCACCACGGCCACAACCACAACAAAAGCCACCATCACAATCACCACCACAGCAAGGACCACCACCAAAACCAACGCCTCCCCGTGGACAGCAACAACCACCAGCACCACAACAACCAAAGCCGCCATCACAATCAACACAACAGCCACGCCGACAACCACCACCACAGCAGCCACGACCACCACAGCAAGGGCCACCACCAAAACCAACGCCTACCTCGGGACAGCAACCACCACAGCAGCCACGACCACCACAGCAAGAGCCACCACCAAAACCAACGCCTCCCTCGGGACAGCAACAACAACAACAACAACAACCAAAGCCTCCTACACAATCAACACAACAGCCACGACCACAACAACCACCCCCACAGCAGCAGCCACCACTACAGCCAATGCCTTCCTCCAAACAACAGCAACCCCCACCACCGCCACAACCACAACAAAAGCCACCATCACAATCGCCACCACAACTGCCACCACAGCAAGGACCACTATCAAAACCAACGCCTCCCTCTGGACCGCAACAACCACCAGCACCGCAACAACCAAAGCCGCCATCACAATCAACACAACAGCCACGCCGACAACAACAACCACAACAGCCACGGCCACCACAGCAAGGGCCACCACCAAAACCAACGCCTCCCTCGGGACAACCACCACCACAGCAGCCACGACCACTACAGCAAGGGCCACCACCAAAACCAACGCCTCCCTCGGGACAGCAACCACCACAACAGCAACCACCAAAGCCTCCAGCACAATCAACACAACAGCCACGACCACAACCACCACCCCCACAGCAGCAGCGGCCACCACAACAACCAATGCCTCTCTCAGGACAACAACAACTGCGTCCACAGCAGTCACAACCACCACCACGACCACAGTATCCACAACAGTCACGACCACCACCACCAAGACCACAGCAACGACGGTATCCACAACAGTCGCGACCTCCACCACCGCAACGAAGACCGTCAGCTCAATCACCACAAAATGCTACCTTTAGAGCCAACTTGGTAGCTACCGGGCAGGTACAAGCGTCAGTTTCAGAAAATAGCCCGAACCCACATGAGAATCCAACTGATCCAGCGCAAGATAACCATACTGATCAGCTTTGTACCAATGTTGAAGCAGAGAACGGAATAGATCAGGACAATAATACTCCCGGTGACAATCAGCCCCAGCACCCAGAAAATGAGGCAAATAGCCAAATGAGTGCACCCGAATATGAGAACAACGAAAACAACGGCATGGGTGAGTATCAGGACAACGAAGGGGGCCCTGGCGATGGGTATGATGGTCTTGACAACGGAAATGAAGGGGGCTATGCCGATGGGCATGATGGCTTCAACAACGGAGACGGAGGGGACTATGGTGATGAATACGATGGCCTTGACAACGGAAATGAAGGGGGCTATGGCGATGGGTATGATGGCTTTGACAACGGAGATGGAGGGGGCGGCGATGGGTGTGATGGTTTTGACAATGGAAATGAAAGGGGTTGTGGCGATGGGTATGATGGCTTTGACAACGGAGACGGAGGGGGCGGCAATGGGTATGATGGTTTTGACAACGGAGACGGAGGGGACTACGGCGATGGTCTTGACAACGGAGATGGAGGGGACTATGGCGATGGGTATGATGGTTTTGACAACGTAGACGAAGGGGACTATGGTGATGGGTACGATGGTCTTGACAACGGAAATGACTGGGGCTATGGTGATGGGTATGGTGGCTTTGACAATGGAGATGAAGGGGGCGGCGGTGGGTGTGATGGTTTTGACAACGAAAATGAAGGGGGCTGTGACGATGGGTGTGATGGCTTTGACAATGGAGACGGAGCGGAGGGCGATGGGTATGATGGTATTGACAACGGAGACGGAGGGGACTATGGTGATGGGTACGATGGTCTTGACAACGGAAATGAAGGGGGCTATGGCCATGGGTATGATGGCTTTGACAACGGAGATGGAGGGGGCGACGATGGGTGTGATGGTTTTGACAATGGAAATGAAGGGGGCGGCGATGGGTGTGATGGTTTTGACAATGGAAATGAAGGGGGTTGTGGCGATGGGTATGATGGCTTTGACAACGGAGACGGAGGGGGCAGCAATGGGTATGATGGTTTTGACAACGGAGACGGAGGGGACTACGGCGATGGGTGCGATGGTGTTGACAACGGAGACGGAGGGGACTACGGCGATGGGTACGATTGTGTTGACAACGAAGACGGAGGGGACTATGGCGATGGGTATGATGGTTTTGACAACGGAGACGAAGGGGACTACGGCGATGGGTACGATTGTGTTGACAACGAAGACGAAGAGGACGGTGAACAAGGATACGGGAATGAGGGCAATGAAGAAGACTACGGTGGTGAGGAGGATGAAGCCGACTATGAGGTTGATGAGGGCTAGTGACGTGATTCACTCAGAGAAATTGCATTTTATTGGTTGTATTTATGAAAATGCTTGAGATTTTTCCCACACTCCAATTGGTGCGATCAAGAGATTTATAATTGACTCAAATTTGTTATGAAATAAAAGTTTTAATTTTAATTTATTAAAATTATTAATAAAAATTAATTTATTATTAATATCAAACCTGGAATTTTTAATTTTAATTTTTCCAATAAAATAAGGATGATGATTTTCTGTAGAAAAAGTAGTAGGAAGTCTTACTAGTTTGTAGAGGTGGTAGCCTTTTGAGTGGTCACTTAGGTGTTATTGAGTGTTATTAATTTTTTGAATTTCTGAAATACATTTCTTAATTTTTT
>BRYF01000017.1:18225000-18232500 GCA_030159135.1 Actinidia polygama
CTTTGTTCTTATCAAAGATTTTAGGGGAAATTTTAATTGTAATAAATTAAATCTTATAATTTTAATTCGGTGATAATTTAAATTATTCGTTAATTTTCATCTATTTAAGACTAACAGAATTAATTGGTTCTTGCTCAAAATGCACGGAAATGATTTCATATAGTGCTACCTCTTTTATAAAGTTCTAATTGAATCAAACAGCAAGACAAATTAAAGAGGTTGGATGTTGTATTTATTTAAAGTGATCAAATATCTATACAATTTTGAAATAAGAATGGTTTAATTAGGGCTTTAAAAATAGGTTAGAGCTTGGTTTGTTATCGAGCGAATCGAATTCAAACGAGATTGAATTGAGTCAATTATGAATCAAGCTCGAGTAGCTTGAATTTTTTACATATTATAATTTTCTCGAGCTGATTAGTAGATTGTTCATACTTGATTTGAAATCTTAATAAGTTTAAAAACTATGTTCAAACTTAGTTTATGTAAATAATAAATTAATCTCAAACAAGCTTTTAACAGTCCAACATGAACCAAGCTCTAGCAATTTGGTTGATTTATCTCCTAACTGGAGACAAGCCAAACCCTATTTTATAACCACATGCTTGCCTCTTAGACTTGAATCCAATTAAACCCTATTTTGTGTATTAAGTGTTTGTTAATTTAATGATCCATGCTGGTGTGCCAACCAAGCAGTTCGTGTGTGTATTAATTAGAAAAGGTATGTTTACTTTGTCACGATTCATTGCATCAATCTTATTGTTAAAGTATGTAGCTAATTTATGTTTATGAAGCAAAATTCATACCAACTATCTACTAACTACCCAACATCTTATGCTAACACTTCCATCAACTTAGTTTTTCGTGTAACGATGAGAGCATGTATCTATCGATCTATTATTGCGTACAAACATTGTTCGTTCTTGGAAGCGAAACGTTCCAACCCTCTTCTTTTGATGACAATATATTGTATTATTTTTGTCATATTTTTTAATTTTTATAGTATCTAAAATTATATGTTACTGTGTGTTGCAATCTCGGTCCGAAATGAAATTGTATAATTTTGAGTCAAACCGTTAAAAAAGACTCCCTAAGTTATGCGATCTTGGCATTACGTTGGAAATAAAGCAGTTAAAATTGGAATGAATTGATTATAATAAATTTAGTTTGGAAACAAAGCTCTCACATAATTTTCTAAATTTTTTAACTTCTTAAAATATAAAAATATGTAGGTGGCTTATATTATGACTTAGTTAACTTGAAATTGGTGTAGTTGACATAAGAAAAATTTATATATATATATATATATATATATATATATATATATATATATATATATATATATATATTTCCTTCTAAATTTCAAATCCCATGAATTACTATCCGTCATTATCTTATCCCTACCCTAGTTGACTTTTATTGTAAGGAGACGATAAAATAAGACTCATTAAATAATGTGGATCCTACACATTAAATACAATAAAACTCACTTTACTGAAAAGAAGAGTATTGTTTCAAAAGCACATTGAATGATTATTTGCAGAATTGATGCCCAAATTTTTAATTACGCTTTTTGATTAATTTAGTGCGTACCCATGTGCTTGATGGATTAATGTAAAGTATGTGCTAATGTAATGGGTGAAGCTGAGCCCACTTGAACACGTTTAATGTTGAGAATAAATGTATTATGCAAACCACTTCTCTCTCCTGATCTCCCGTGAAGGTAAGTAGGGCTGTTCACGGGTCAGATTGGGTCTGGTTTGGGGTCATCCGACACTCGATCTGAATTAGTCAGATTGAAAAATTTTGAGCCCGAATCCGATTCAATAGATGATCGGGTTGGGTCGGTTCGGGTGGAATTTGGTCGTTGGGTGAAAATTATGGATTTTAGTGTAATATTTTATCGGGTTGGGCGGGTTGAGTGGGCGGATTGGGCGATTAAATGACCCGACCCCCGAACCGAATGTGGTCAAGTTATTTAAAATTCATCCGTTATTCACTCGTAAAGTGAGTGGGTTTGGTCGGGTTAGGTTTGAGTCGGGTTGGGTTGGCAGGTAGATTGGATATGTGTACAACCCTAAAGGTAAGGGCATAAAAAAAGCTCATGACCTGAAGCCTGCACCACACCGCCCGGGCTTGGGACGGTCTAGGCCCGAGCCCACCCGAATACTATAGATTAGGCTTGTACCTAGGGGCTTGAACCCGAAGCCCTTGCTTGCCCCCCAAAAAAATCAGATCAGACTTGTATACAATCTAATTTTTAGACTACGCTAGTGCAATTCAAGTATTTTGAGCACATTTTAATTAATCATCGAGAAATTTAATATTGTAAAAAATCAATTTGTTCGAATACAGATCAATAATCGGTCAATATCAATTTATATCAAGATAAATAAGTATAATCATATGAATATCAAACTTTATCCGATCAATGTGATTTTTTACCAGACTAATTTTTATAATAAAATCTCTACGATTTGAATGATTCAGATCATGAGAATGGCCCATAAGTCCTGAGATAAGGTTAAAATTTTAGCTATTTCAGAATGGTATCTCAGCCTCCAGCAGCTAATCATCATAATAGACTCAAAATTATTGCAGTCCATTTTGGGACGGAAACAAGCCTGGTCCAAAAAACCACGTAATTGACCATTATTGCCCGCACACTACCCAGAACACACTCACGGATACAGTGCACGCTGCATGTCTCTCCACACGCTGGGCACTATTACACCCACACCCCTACACTCCACACCTTGCAGCCCCTAGCCCCCCGCCCCCGCCCCCGCCCCGCCCACAGCTCAAAACTTGCTTGCGGGTCGCTATAAAGCCCATCCAGAAGGCCAAGGCCAAGCCAGGGCCCAAAGCCTGTCCACTCTTGGGTCTTGGGCCGGGAATTTTCCGAGTTTGGCCAAGCCCAGCCCGACCAATATATAATGTCCAGGCTCACCCAAACCGAATCATTTTGGGTCGGGTTGAAATTATACCCTGAATGTGAAGGCCCCACATGTTAAAATGCCATTTGTGGGTTATGTTATGTGTATTTAGATAACTTTTGGAGATTTAATATTATTATTTTTTTTGGAAACTTTAGCGGGCTACCCAAAAAAATAACAACCATTCACCTAAAAATATTAGATTAGGTTGTAATCGAGTTTGACTATTGTCACCCAATAGCTACGTGGATTGTTTTATTATATTTTTTAATAACGATTTATCTTAGATTTCGTTTGGATACCTAAATTTTAAATTTAGGGATTTCAAATACTCATCCTAAATCTGTAGATAATTTCTAGATAAAAAATAGATCAAATGATTTGAAATCAAGAGAATCCACTATTTGGATTTTAAGAGCAAAATAAAAAAAATTAAATAATTCCAAAATAGGTATTACCATCTCAACTTCGCTTTTAACATTTCACCCTTCTCTCTCTCTCTCACCAAAATATGTTTTAATTGAAATTCATGTAATTAAAATTCTTTTTTAAAAAAATGCATCCAATTGGAGGATTTGAAATCCATATACATTTGAAATCCTTAGAAATTTGAAATTCATAGATTTTAAAATCAAGTATCCAAATGGAGTCTTATAGTTTATAAAAATCTACTACTGATTAGCAAAATAAAGTGGACTTTATGATAGATATAGATTTTTTTTAAAAAAAAAGGAATTTTTTTTTTTACATTTTTAACATTTGAATTATTGTATATACCTAAGAAGAGAAGATGAAGTTCATTTAGGCTGTGTTTGGATTGCGATTAGATGAGGAAAAAAATTAAAAAATTTAACATTTGAATTATTATATACACATACCTAAGAAGATAAGATGAAATTCATTTAGGTTGTGTTTGGATCACGGATTTGATGAGAAAATTGAAAACAAATAGAAAAACTTAAGCATCCAACCATCTCGAACCGCTGAATCCTCTAACTTTCTCATTTTTATTTTCTTTTTCCTCACAAAATTCAGAATCCAAATGTACACCGTCTTAATTTATCTACCTACTTTCAAAAAAAAAAATCACTCTTTAAGCATATGCATATGTTATTCAAACTATTAATGACAAATTATGATAAGATAAAAATAAATTCACTAACCTCATTGACTGATTTATCCTGACTATTTTAATAAATCTTCACCATGATCACCATCATACGATTCTAACAACCTTTTACCAAACACCCACCAACTTGTAGTTGAGTATAGAAATAAATATAGGTATATATGTTTTTTTTTCTTTTTCTAATGGGTATATAGGGAATTATTTATAAATATTATGTGAATTATATTCAACTAGAGAATTGAATAAATAAGTTACAAGTATAACTACAATATCAATAAATAAATGAAGAACCCTAGATTAGGTAGAAACAATGTATGTAATGAAAAATAAATATATCAATCCTTGTAGTATTTGTTTGGGGAAAATAAGAAAATGGTAAGGTTTTCTCTAGGGTTTTGGGTAGGTGTTGATATTGTCCACATTATTTAAAATATATTTTAGGTCAGATTACAGAATTAGAATTGTGCATATTGTAAAACTTGTTAAGTATATTATTCACTTAAAAATTAAGTTGATCGGACATCTATAGTCATATGATCAGAAAAATATGCGGACTGCTAGAGTAAACTGTAACATAAGTATGATCATATCACGTCATTGTTCATATCTGATCAACTTAAATTTTTGTACATGTTGTGTTCTTGGTTAGCCTTATAAATAAATGATTCCGATCCCATTGTTTTTCCTTGTTTTGTTAATTATTCATTTGAAGAATAAGATGGGATGTTTCGTTACATGATAATATCATATTTTTTGTCCTACAAAAATAAACAAGAGACCATTTGATCACCGGGTCGGATCAGCTTCTCTCAAAACCATCATCCCCCAAGCCCCCTCTATATCTCTTGTGGGTTCTACTTCTAAGCTTACACAGACGATTTGAACCGTTCACCTTGTAGAGTCATTCATTAAAAAAAATACTTTTTTGAACATTTATAAACACATGAATAAATTGCATTTTATATTTTGTGAAATAGACGGTATAAATATATAATCATATTAACTATTCATTTTACAAAATAAAATGGGATTTATTTCAATATTTATTTATGCCGATGAAATTGATCTTTTTATGGATAGCTTTCCATACAAGGTCTCCGAGATTCATGATTTGAATAGTGAAATAAATTCAGGCTGAAAATCACAAGAAAGGTCATGCATGACGTAAATAATGACATTTTTTGCTTCAGTTTTTTTCTGCACCCCCATGTTATTGCTGACCATTCATTATCTACGTTTTCTCGAGTTGCGAGGTGACATAGGCCTCACCGGCTCGCTTGCAGATTCGGATATTCTGAAGTGGAGATGGGGTGAAGTGGTCTTGAAGTATACAAAATAATATCGTTTTGTATACTTCAAGATTAAAACGACGTCATTTTAATTAATATATAAAACGACGTGGTTTTATGTTAACACTCAAACAACGTCGTTTTGATCCTGAAGTGTACAAAACGATATCGTTCTGCATACATCAAGACCACTTCACCTCATCCCCACTTCAGAAGATCCTAACTCCTCACTTGAATGCTTTCCGTTGCACTACAGACAGTGACCCATTCATCATCTTCGGTTTCACTCTAAAAAGAGTAAATTGTTGACTCAATACTTCGATTTTGATAATAACAAAGCATTGGGTTAATGACTAATATATTTACTAAGTGTGCAATCCATGAGCATCACGTTTTAGAACTCAATTTGATCAAAGAAAACTGCAAAATACTTTTTGCCCAGAAAGTGTCGACACTTCTTGAGAAGGTGTCGACACCTTGAGACTCGGAAGCTATTTTGATAAAATCTATTTAATGTCATAAATAAAAGGTGAAAATCATAAATCTCTCTGAAAATAAGTTAATGAAGATCATACACATTCATAGAGAAGACATCTCGAAGATCATGAAGTGATTGATGCTCAAATGGTCAAAGAAATCAAAAAAAAATCATTTTGGCAAGAAGTGTCGACACCTGCTACAGAAGTATCGACACCTGAAGTCAGTAGCCAAATACTTGAGTTTGGACAATGAGTTTCGACACCTAATACAGAAAGTGTCGACATCTGAAGTCCGTGAACAAATATTCAAGACTGAGAAGACAAGTATCAACACTTGGTGAAGAAGTATCGACACCCGAGATCAGTAGCCAAACTTCATGAAGACAAATGAGAAGTGACACCTGGAGAAGGAAATGTCAACACCCAAAATCAGTAACTAAACTTCATGAAGTCAGACAATAAGTGTCAACACCTGGAACAGGAAGTGTCGACACCTGATATCAATAGCCAAAAGCTTTGAAAACACATGGCTAAGGGTCGACATCTGATTGATGAAGTTTCGACACTTGTGGATAGTAGCTAAACTCTTTGAAGACGAATGATCAAGTGTCGACACCTGATAGAGTAAGTATCGACACTTGGAGACAGTGAGTTTCAACTAAAGTATAAAGGCTTGAAGTGTCGACACCTAGAAAAAGTGTCGACACCTAATGGTAATATTTTTTAGCGCAGAGTAGTTTGAAACAACATTTAATGCTTCACAACTACCACCAACGGTTCAATCTTCTTCAAGTCATTAAATAGAAGTCTCTAAGAGCATTCAAGGGTATTGAAGACACATCCTATTGCATTGATTGATCATATAAGAAACTCTAAAGTCAAGTGTTTCTTGAATATTTTTTTGTCTTCAAGAGTTAGCATTGATTGTGTGATTCCACTCCTCTCCACTCTATTGTGAGAGTTTGTTTTCACTTGTAATACCTTCACTCATTCATATCCTTGTAAGTTTGAGTGTACTTAGACAAAAACACTTGAAAGATTGAGAGGATCTTGGACAAAATCTCTTGAAAGAACTTGGGTATAAGTTCTTATTGTAAAAGTGAGTTGAACACTTGAAAATCAGCCCCCACATTGTAATAATTGATTGCAAGTAGTGGAAGAATATCTTGTAGAGGTCTTGGAAGGACGTAGATCACACGTTGTGATCGAATCTCAATAAATCTTGGTATGCTCTGTCTTACTCTTGTTTTTACCTTACATTTGCATTTATTACGTTGCACACAAATAGATTTATTATTATTGTGATTAGATTAATTTTAATTAATTTTAATTGATAATTAAATTTAAAAACCCAATTCACCACTCCTCTTGGGTTGCCTATTGAGCCAACATAAATTTCACTTAGCTCTCGCGAAGTTATAAATATGATCACCTCTTTTATAGTTTCAGAAATAATACCGATTTTTTTATTTTTAAATTAAATATAATTATTTTTTAAAACTATTTTTTGTATAAAAATTACAAGAATACTCTTTGATTTAGGGTTTTCAAATTTTTTTCTCAATATACCAATTAAAATAAATAAATATTCTCTCTTTTATAAAAAGAAAAGCTTGATAACAAAGTTAAATTTTTAAATATGTTTAAACTAGGAACACTTTAAAAAG
>BRYF01000017.1:18307500-18315000 GCA_030159135.1 Actinidia polygama
CCGACTGGCATATTCATTCCTTAGGAGAGTTGTGATTTGTCACCCTCACACATAATTAGAAGATTGGCATTAGGATGATAAACCAGCCAAACGAATCAAATAGTAGATTCTTCAAAGTTTAGTTAAAAAACTTTAACAATTTATAAAAATATATTTGAACTTAGCTTATTTATCAAACGAACCGATTTTAAATGAATTTTAATCAAGTTGATCACGAATCAAACTTGAGTAGCTTGAATTTTTTAAATATTATAAATTTATCGAGATGAGTAGTAGACAATGATGGATTTAGAAGGGTCGATCGCACTCTCAAAAGTTTAAAAAAATTCATTAATTATACTACAAATTTAAATAAAATTCAAAAATTATATAGGTTAGTAGCCCTTCCCCAAAATTTTACTCAATTATGTTTTCACCCCAATAGTAAGAATCATGAATCCATCTCTGATAATAGAGTGTCCAATCTTTACTTAAATCTTAATAGGCTTTAAAAATATATTTAAACTTATTTTACTTAAATAATAAACTAATCTCAAATAAATTTTATATCAACGCAACACGAACCAAATTCAAGCAACTTGGTTCGTCCTAGCTGGAGTTTGCAACTCATGAATTTGAGACTTTTGTCAGTTTTGGCAAGTTGGATCATTAATTTTTCCCTTTATTTTTCCCTTTTCCCCAAAATTTTAATCCAATATTCGAAGCTGTGATGGACTGCCAGTCTGCCACATAGGGAAGCACCCCATTATATGGCACGTAGTGTGCTCCAAAGTCCAATCCATAATTTTTCATGAAAATGCTCTGGGTATCCTAATATTACACCTCAAATGCACACATGTGTGAAGTAGAGCATTTGAATTGGCTAAAATGATTAGGTGGACTCCACACCCAATCAATCCAAATGTTCCACCTCATCCAGATATACATTTAGAGTGCAACATTGAGGTACCCATTAGTACTGCTCATTTCTCAGTCAACTATTACAAGTGAGTGGCAAATGGCAAACATAAGAGTATCTTTTTGCATGGGTATCTAAAAAATTTTTTTTTCCTGCTTATGCATAATACGAGATAATACGAGATACTGCTAGTCGATATATATCAAATGGAGTTAGGAGTTAGATGTTAGTAATTATAACGGGATGTCGACGCTACTTCAGTAGTTTGAACCCAGAACATCATCTTTTTGCATGGGCATGTAAAAATTATTTTTTTTTTGCTTATGGATAGTACGAGATACTGCTAGTCGATATATATCAAATGGGGTTAGAAGTTAGATATTAGTAGTTACAACGGAATGTCGACGCTACTTCAATAGTTCGAACCCAGAACATCATCCTTGAAAAACGAAAGAATGATTACTTAAGTTAGATTCCGAACTCTATTATAAATTCTTCCTCACCTACTTATTTTTTGGATGAATTATCTCACCAACTTTCCCTTCCTTTCTCTTCTTTTTTTCTTCCCTTCCCAACTTACAAACATTTTTGTGGGCTCCGCAGCAGAAATTATTTTTTTCAAACAAACTACATTTTTGCACCCTTATGTTTTTACTAAAATCTCACTTTACACCAATTTTTTTTTAATTGTATCAATCAACTCCTTGCACTTTAAGTTAATTATCAAGTACCCCTTTTGGCCATTTCTTGTGGCATAGGTGGACATGCCACGTTTAGTGAGATTAAAATTGTCACTTAAGTTTAATGTCTTCAGTGTATTTCTCGACAAATTTTTATATTTTTAAAATTCTCTCACGAGAGAACATAAAATTTGATAAAATAAAATAAAAACTATTCTAAACTTCGCCTAAATAAATTCACACAAGCAATCAATTACTAACTACACTCACACGACCAACAAAACAAAGACGACGAAATAGATAAGAGAAATGCTAAACGCACATACCCAAAACACATATCGGGTCATAGATGCATATGCCACGTTTAGTGAGGTTAAAATTATCATATAATAAAGTTTAGCTTTTTCATACCTAAAATCACGTTGGTAGGTAAGAACATTCAAGACTTGGACAATGAGCTTTTTGGCTGTTCTAGGCATCGTTTTACTGATATATGTTCCGGACTCCGGAGAATGGGATGGTAATGGCGTGTTTGGCAAAAACCACAAAGAACACTAAAGTGGAAAATAGAGAAATTATGGAAGTAGGAGAAAAAAATCTCCATTTATCTTGTTTGGTTGGAGAGAGCGAGTGTAGCGGGAAAAAAATGCCTTTTTTTTCGGGTATAGGACATGTTCAAGCATAGGTGATCGTTTTTTTTGTGTTTATATAGCTGTTTTGATTTTTTTTATTATTGGATTAAAATTTTATATTATTTTATTTCTCTTGATGAAAGAATTTGGAAAATATAAAAAAAAACGTAATTTGAGAAAAAGTTCATTATTTTTTTTTTAAAATGGCGCTAATTAACCTGTTTGGGACAAGTTTTTTGATTTTCAATTTTTTTCATCTTTAGCTAAAAAAATGTTGTTTCATTAAAACCAGGGATGAAGTCAGAACTTGGATTTAATTGGGTCAAAATTGTCAAAATTTATATTCAGCGGGGTCAAAATTATAGAATTTATGGCAAATTACTAAAAAAAATTTGGTAAAATTGTCAGAACTTATATTCAACCTGATCAAAATTGCCAAAACTTATGTTCAGCGGGGTCAAAATTGTAGAATTTACGATAAATTACTAAAATTTTTTTGATAAAATTGTCAGAACTTATATTCAACCTGGTCAAGATTGCCAAAAACATTCAGCGGGGTCAAAATTATAGAAGTTAGGGCAGATTATTATTTTTTGTTGGATCAAATTGTATTTATGATAAATCATATAAGGGATAATATTTTTTTTTTAAGTGAGGTTAATTGATCCCACTTACCCTAGTGTGGCTCCGCTCATGATTAAAACTATATAATATTTTGGTTTTTCTTGACAAAAAAAAATAATTTTTTTTTAATGTCTTCAGTGAATTTCTCGACAATTTTTTATATTTTCAAAATTCTCTCATGAGAGAACATAAAATTTGATCAAATAATAAAAAAAACTAAAAAAAAAATCTTCTAAACTTCGCCTAAATAAATTCACACAAGCAATCAATTACTAACCCCACTCACACGCCCAACAAAACACATAAGAGAAATGCTACACACACATACCCAAAACCCAGATCGGGTCACTTAAATTTAGTGAGGTCAAAATTATAAGAATTTATGTTCAGTAGAATCAAAATTATAAAATTTATGATAAATTATTAATTTTTTGTGGGGTCAAGAATGTCAGAATTTAGATTCAACATAGTCAAAATTGTCAGAACTTATATTCATCGGGATCAAAATTATAAAATTTAAGACAAATTATTATTTTTTTGTGGGGGCAAATTACTAGTAAAGTAAAGTTAGGAATTAGATATTAATAATTACAATCGGATGTGAAGGCTATTTTATTAGCTCGAACCCAAAACATCCCCTTAAAAACCAAATGAATAACTACTTAGGCTATAACCCGGAGTCTATTATAGTTTCTTCCTCACCTACTTATTTTTGGATGAATTCTCTCACCAAATTTCCCTTCCTTTCTCTTCTTTTTTCTTCCCTTCCCAACTTACAAACATTTTGCCATTTTGGTGGACTCGCAGCAGAAATTATTTTTTTTAAAGTAAACTACATTTTGCACCCTTGCGTTCAGGGGCGGAACCAGATTTTTTGTCCCGGGGGGCCAAAGTGTAAAAAAAAATCATAAAATAAAATTTGTAATTTCTTCAAAGTCAGAGGGGGGCTCAAGCCCCTACTGGCCCCCCTGGGTCCGCTGCTTATGTTCTTACTAAAATCTCATTTTACATACGCAAAAAAAATAATTGTATCAATCAACTCCTTTAGCCATTTCTTGTGCAATTAAACGACAAAACAAGATTAGTTCTCCTCGCAAAATGATATCGCATGACCCTTAATTGAACGGTAAAAAAACAAACAGGCTATAAATATACTTTTGTTTATTAAATTGCTAAAACTAGCTAGAGAAGAAAGAGACAACTCTCGATAAAATTTACGCAGCGGCTGATATAATTTACTTAGAAAATTACATTAAATCGAACCGAACCAAACTAATTGTCCCGAAGAATTGAGATGAAGACAATTCGATTACACCAACTAAAAAAGGAAACACAAAAAAAAATGTCACGGTCAGTTAATTCTTACGCCATGAAATATCATTTTCATATAATAAAGTTAGCTTTTTCATACCTAAAATCACGTTGGTAGGTAAGAACATTCAAGACTTGGACAATGAGCTTTTTGGCTGTTCTAGATATCGTTTTACTGATGTATGGTCCGGACTCCCGAGAATGGGATGGTTAATGGCGTGTTTGGTAAAAAGCACAAAGAACACTAAAGTGGAAAATAGAGAAATCATAGAAGTAAGAGAAAAAACCTCTGGGTATATATAGGATATGTTCAAGTATAGGTGATAGTTTTATTGTTTTGTTTTTGTTTACGTAGTTGTTTTGATTTTTTGATTTTTATTATTTTTTTATTATTGGATTAAAATTTTATATTATTTTATTTATCTTGACGAGAAAAGTTTGAAAATATAATTTTTTTTACCTAATTTGAAAAAAAGTTCATTATTTTTTTAAAAAAAATGGAGTTAATTACCCTGCTTGGGACAAGTTTTTTGAATTTATATAGTTGCATTGTTTTTTTATTTTTTTTCATTTATATCTATTTTTTTTATTGCTTCATTAAAATCAGGGGGCAGAACTTAGGTTCAGTAGGGTCAAAATTGTCAGAACTTATGTTTAGCGGGATAAAAATTGTAGAATTTAGAGCAAATTTTTAATATTTGATTTGGTCAAAATTGTTGTAACTTAGATTCAAGAGGGTCAACGTTGTCAAAACTTGTGTTCAGAGTCAAAATAATAAAATTTATAGAATTTAGGATAAATTATTAATTTTTTATTGGATCGAAATTGTATTTATGATAAATTATATTATAGATAATAATGTATTTTTTTCAGTGGAGTCAATTGACCCCACTTGTTCTAATGTGTCTCTGCCCGTGATTACAACTGTATGATTTTTTTGTTTTTCTTGATGAAGAAAATTTAAAATATATATTTTTTATGTTTTTAATGAATTTCTCTACAAATTTTTATATTTTCAAAATTCTCTCAAGAGATAATATAAAATAAGATCAAATAATAAAAAAATCACTAAAAAAATAAAACAATTCCAAACTTCTCCTAAATAAATTCACACAAGCAATCAATTACTAACTCCACTCACACGGCCAACAAAACACAGACAACGAAATAGATAAGAGAAATGCTAAACGCACGGACCCAAAACACAGATCGGGTCACAGATGCATAGGTGGATATGCCACGTCAGCAAAACGGGTCCCCTTCTACACCAGCTGGCACTAGCAAGAAAAAAAAAACAGAGAAGAAATACCTCAGCTAAAAACAGAGGAAGACTCGGAAGAGGGTGACGCCGGAAACAACAGACTTCGACGTTGGAACACCGATTATTTGATGGGGAGAGCGAGAGAAGAGAAGCAGTCGAATTTCGAAGCCTGAAACGATGACGTGGGGATCAAGCAATTGACGATAACGGAACACCGGTTATTTTTCCGCCAATGCCAGAGGCGGAAGATCCGGGTAAGAGCTCGACTTCTCCTCCCTCCAGCACGTTATTCGAAATTGAGGTCTTCTGTTGTTCGATTTCTGATTCCATTATGGGTGATGTGTAAAACCCTAGAACCTGAAAAAAATTAAGGGGGTTTTGTTCATTCATTACCGGTGACGGACTAGATGACCTTGCCGGAGAAGATAGTCTCGTGACCTTGTCTCTCTCTCCTCCTCTCAGTTGATATTGAACTTTGGCCTTTGCTGAGGTGGCGTGTCCACCTATGCATCTGTGACCCGATCTGTGTTTTGGGCATGTGAGTGTAGCATTTCTCCATAGTGAAGCATGGGCGAAAGTGGAAGGAAGTAGTGGAAGGAAATGCCCATCCACATCACACAGTAAGAAAAATTATGAGAGAGAGACGTATTCACGTTTTCAGGTAAAATTGGGATTCGGATCATCTGAAGTGCGAGTATGTGAAGTGTTTTTAGAGTGTACAAAACCACGTCGTTTTGTACATTTTAAAATCAAAACGGCGTTAGTTTTGTTCTGACCATGAAACAATGTCGTTTTACTGTTAATTGAAACAGCATCGTTTTGATCATGAAGTTTACAAAACGACGTTATTTTATACACTCTAGGAACACTCTATATTCCTGCACTTCAGAGGATCCGAACTCGTAAAATTGGTATCCTTATCTGTTAAATTAACACTCTAATGGTAAACGAATAACTAACTTCACTTAAAATTATTTTTTATAGATGGGATCTTCATTAGAAATTGTGTGAATCTTTTTACTCCCATTGTATTATTATTATTATTATTATTATAGAAACTTCAACTTTTAACCGAGTTAAAGATGTTTTATTAACTTTTCAATATTATCGTCCAATAATTTAAAATTATTTATAAAAGAAATAGTTGGATCGCATCAATTCAATATTGTAGGGGTAAAATAAAAAACTCACGATCTTTTGCCAATTAACCTCTAAAGGGGACAAATATTTTGAGACATTTGAAAATAAAAAAATAGACAAATACATTTGAATGAAAGAAGTATTTTCATTTTTTTCTTTTTTTACTTAGATTCATTTTATCTGTTTTAAACATAAGATTACATTTTAAGTAGGACATGATTCCCTCTATCCCTTATTAATGGTTCAATATTTTATTTGAAATGAGAAAGCTACAGTGACCGATAAGTTTATCGATTGAACAAAAAACGACGTCGTTTTGGTGCAAAATAATCAAAACGACGTTGTTCTGTTTTTTAATACATTTGGGGCTTTTAGTTGAACAACGTTGTTTTGATTGTTTTGCACCAAAATAACGTCGTTTTGATTCCATTCGATAAACTCTTCGGTAAACTCATCGGTCACTGTAGTCTTTCTCATTTGAAATTGTTCCAAAATATATGTTCACTTTTAAAAGCCCCCAAAAGTATACCAAAATTATGTAATTTTCTCATTTCACGATTCTTTTTATAACATTTCAACCCAAATAAATAGTCAAAAGTAACGATAACAAAAATAAAATTAAAAAATCAATCAAAATAAATGTAATAATTACGTTTCTTAAAAAACGTTGAATTACCAAAATATTACCAAGTAGTATAATTTTTGCACCAACATCATAAATGTACTAGATTCAGAGTCTATTGACTCAAATAAATTTTGATGAAAGAAGTATATTATTATTATTATTTTTACTTAGATTCATTTTATCTCATTTAAACGTAAGATTACATTTTAAGTCCATTATTTTATTTTAAAATATTATAAAATATATGTTCACTTTTAAAAGTCAAGAAAAATATACAATTTTCTCATTTTATATTTTTTTTATAATATTATAATTAAAATAAAAGTCAA
>BRYF01000017.1:18350000-18357500 GCA_030159135.1 Actinidia polygama
CATTTTTGCTGTATCAGTCTTATGGAAAAAATAAAATGCCCTAACTTGTTGATTGTGCAAACCGTCCCACTTAAATGAGAATCTCGGTGAGTATGTGATTAGTTAAGCAATGCTTTCATGGAGATCAGATATGCTAGATCTAGCGCTATAGGGATAATGAAAATGATGACATTAGCAGTTTTACCACTTAAACAGAAATAAATAATAAATCAGTTTTTCCCGGCTTCGACAACAATAACTATGAAGAAAATATTTTTTCTTATTACATTACTTGAAATTTATTTTCTGAATAGCTTTAATCTATGTGGTAATGAAAATAATGAAAAGATAGAGATATTTCGATTGGATGCTAGGGGAGTTGACTTTCTTTGTTTAGATGCATTAGTAGTTCAGCCTAGAATTAATCCTGATGAAAATTTGGTGGAGTGGTAGTGCATGTGTACTGTGTAGCTGTTACGATGATGGAGTTGGTGGTGGCAGTACAGTGATGTACTGGTAAAGGAGGCGGTGCCGGTGCCGGTGCCGGTGCCATATCATTGTGGCAGCAGTCGGCTTCTTCACAGTTGCTTATTGGACGTGAAAGAAGCACTTTGTAGTTATACTATTACATTAGCACTAGTACTGGTGGAAGACCTTCTGTGGCAGTTATAGTGAAGTTATTATGGATCATGGTTGCATTGGTGGTAAGTGGTGGGTGGGGAACCGGGGAGGTTTGGTGAAACTGTTTTGATGAGCTTTGGTATTTTGCTCATCTTCAAAAAGTAGATGAGGAATATGTCTTGAAGGGATTCAACCATTAAGTTCCATTGAACGTTGAGTTGTAAGTTGATTTTGAGTTAGTTTTTGTGACCTAACATTGCAATGTTCTGTTCCGCAATCTAGTTACAATAAATATTTCCAAATAGGGGGAAAAAGAGGCGTTTAATATAGTTCAAGAGGTTTTATTGTGAGGATTTAGAGCTTGAACTTTGTCCCAATTGTCAATGAAACGTCGAAACGACTACTATAGGATGATTAACTGTGTTTGTGTATTACTGCTCTAATATTAAAGCAATATGTTACCTTACCTATCTGCTTAAAGAATCTGAAGGTTTTGTTTGCTTTGGTGCCTTCTCATCTAGCAAAAAGTATAAAGCTGCTTACTTTGGATTTAAATAGGTATCATGCTACTGGACAAAATAATTCAGGACATCCTGGGGTTGAATCTTTGGTCGGATACTCATTTGTATTACCTAGTACTTTCATTGTTGCAGTTTCTCATATTTCTTGGTTGAGTTTTATTAAGTTGCTTGAGTGATGCTTGACTTGGCAAGGGCTATTCATTTGTTTATATGTACGCTTTACTTTGATAATGCAGTTATGAATTGACACCACTGTTTTCTATCTATCAGGTACTTCAGTAGCCCTGTAACCACTATACAATATACTCCGGAGTAATATGAACAAGCCCTCTATGATCCTGATTTATTTCTTGTTTTCAGGCCTATGCTCTTATTGCAAAAGGAGTTCACTTAGTGTGCACTAATACAACTAGGCAAAATGTAAAATCCGTGGTACTCAAAACACAAGGAAGTGGTTTTCTTAAAGATAGCATCATAACAGTGTTTGGTATGAAGACCTTTTCCTGCTTAGAACCTGTGAATATGTGTATGTCAGACAGTTGCAAGGTTGGAAATCAGGGCGTGACAACGTGTTTTTAAGGTTAGAATGCTTAGGATGCATGCCCTTGTGTGTTAAATCTGCCTAATTGCATATTATGCTCAAGTGTTACATGTGTGCAATGCTCGTACGTTGCTTGTTGTGAGAGCACTAGGATGCATCCCCAAGTGGGTAAGTGAATAGTTTGAGTGCCCGATATGGTTGGTTGAGGCTGTGACCTCCGGTTTAGTTGAGAAGTACCCGTTTTTTACTCTACTCACTTTGAGTGTGGCGCCATATTTGAGTCGTGACTTAATGTACACAATGTATATTGGGTATGACATGTATGTAACTATATAAATGATATGTAATGTACATTAAGTAATTACGTGCAAGGTGCTATGTAGGAGATGAGAATAATCCATGTCTAAAAATATTGGCTACATTGTTATTCGTTTTTCTTGAGTCGTATAGTCGTGAGAAGATGGTATTTATTTCATTCACTTTGACCTCTTGTGAGTTAACTCGAAACCCACTTGAGACGATTCTTTAACCACCCTTGAACCTTGCTTGGTGATTTTACCGTGGGATTACCTCGTAGACATGTAATTGCTATTTTACTTAACCCTCTTCAATTAGAGGAGACAACACCCTTGCTATGACCATTTGTTCTCTTGTGAGCCTTGATAGGTAATCCTAATGTGAAAATGACATTGAGAACTACTTGTATACCTTTTCACTTGGACTTAGCCAGGCGACTGAACTTGGATGTTTGGTTTGAAGTGCATTTGGTCGACGAAACTTCATGAAAAATATCTAGCTTAGCCCCCAATGCCATAACCTTGTATATGTTAAACTTCAATGTAATGAACCAACCTTACCCCTGCAAAAAGAAAAATTTCTACGAGACCAATTTGTGAGTCATGATTTGATCCCCTAGAGGGGAAATTGTTTGTCACGTTAAGATATTATAATTGTTTGACCTTACATGTTGTTAGAGTATTGCGATTCCCCAGTCTTGGTGTAATGGCACCTCTCCTTCGTAGGTTTTATACTCCACATTGACGGGTGACCTTTACGGAGATCATGTCCCTCGTTGGTACATCTTGTGAGCTTTCCCTAACTAGTTGTCTTTGGGGGGTTAAAGATGAAGTTTTATATACCGTTTGAGATTTTTCCGTCACCTTTTAACGCATGATGCCTATTTGATAGTACATTATGCTTTATTGCCACTTTTGGGTGTACCACCAGGTTCTGACGATTTTTTAATAGAAATTACAGTGTTTAATTATTTTTTTGTAATTAGCTTCACTTCTCCTGGTTGTGGAAATCGGGGTGTGACAAGAAGACAAGCATCGCTTCAAGAAACTACTATTGAAAGAGCCAAAATATATTTTTACTTGATAATTGAAAGCTCGGTACGTCTTAATTTTAAGTTTAGATCCATATTATGGTGGATAATCTACGCTTTACGTGAGAGTTTTCCTTGTTGTTGTAGTCTTAGTTGAATTGTATATTTGGATTTCAATAAAAATGTAGATCCCTATAATAGGGTAGTCAAATCATATATTGGTAGGTGTAACTTATTTTAGACTTCTTATATACAGGTGTAACTTATAATTAATTTAAAAATGTAGTTTAGACTTCTTAAATCATATATAAAAAAAATGAGAATTTAAGACATTAATGCTATTGTTTAGACTTCTGTAATGTATCAAATCAGACGGTATTTAAGTGTGATTTGTTTTTTTTAAAAAATAAAATAGATGAGAGAGTATTTACAAGTATCATGAGAATTAAATCAAACTGAATGATCAATCATGTAAAAATGTTCATCAACACATATCCATTAGTATAAGAAACACAACATCAATACAAGAAAGAACCTGTTGAGGAGAAGAAATATACGACTCAATGAAGTCTTATAATAAGGAAAAAGTAATTATTTTTGCCTTTGACATGGATATGAACCCCTAACCTTCCAGCTGAAAGTGTACAATAGTAGCCAACTGAGTTAGCCCAGTTATTCATGATATTTAAATTTAATGACCCCAGCATATAGTGGTGCAAGCTTTAGCATTATGGGTGTTCAAGTTTTAAGAAGTGGGCCAAAATTAACATATGCAGCAGCTGTTAAAAGAAATTGAGGGTATGCAACTGAATACCCTCACTGACGTGCTGCTGCCAGTGTCTGAGTGTTCCTATTATCGCATGTCATCACTCAAACTTTTGAAACTAGAAAGTCTCTTCTACTGCAGTAGTAGTAGAATAGTTGATAGTTAACACTCAGAAATTATTCATCTGGCAGAAGTGTGTACAAAGCACAAATGTAAAACAATGAAGGATTGAAACTTATAAGAATATTTATGATTCGTAAATTCATAATTGATAATCTTCTCCTAGCACTAGGTCGTTTTTTGTTTCTCTTGGCGTTTATGCCAGGAATTCTTTGATTATACATCAATTTCTGCTTCCTCTCTTCTATGTTATATATGTAGGCCATTGAGGTTGGACTTATCTCCTGAAGAAGAAATAGTTGCGTCCATGCACATGGATACTATCAGGTACAAATTCCATAGTCTGTTTCCTCTTTCACTCACTTATTCATCCATTATTTTTTCCCTTTCCATGATACACTTCAATTGCCGGTAATTATTCATTCATTATTGTTTTGATTTATATTTATAAACTGTTCATTTTTACTTTGTCTTTGAGTAGAGTAATCATTTTTATTCGTCGTCAAACTTTTCTATTTTTGTTTTTGTTTATATCAGCAGGGGTGGGTGGGTTATTAATGAGCACAAGTTATGGTAACACATCTGTGATTCCCCTTTTCAAGGATGGAGATTTCCTGCAGTAAGAGTAGCAGGAATGACTGTTGGCTTGTAGAGGTGGCTGCCTTTGAGTGGCCATTTGTTAGAAATTAAAAGCCCAATAAATCCTTCCTTAAATTCTATCCATTAACGTCAATTCAATTTGTGCATTTCGGAAACTTTCGTATTTTAGGTAATCCCCATCCGAGAGAGAAAAAGAGAGGGAGAGAGAGAGACTAGCCTTATGGTTTTGATCATTCTTTTCAAACAATAATCACCGCAAATTCTTCTCAATGAAACGACTGACAAATATTGCTAATTCTCAGAGAGAAGAGAAGAAGATCTGCAATGAAGTGGAGACACTGTAAATCATAAGATACTCTGGCCTTGTGGTTTTGATCCTTCTTCTCAAACAAATTCACACCTACAAGTTCAATCTAAGGAATATATTCATCAGCTACAGTGTGTTAAGGTTTTTTTTAGAGACCCAAGAAGAATGGAGATCTAAGTTAAGCCACAAGATTTAAGGAAAAAAATCTATAACTGGATGAAGTTTGAGATAAGTTTGACATCTAAAAGTTCAATCTAAGTAATATATTCATCATCTGCAGTGTGTTATGTTTTTTAGAGACCCACAAAGAATGGAGATCTATTAATCCGCAAGATTTAAGAAAAAAAATCTGTAACTGGAAGAAGTTTTGAGTTTAGTTTGACATTACCTAGAATATGCAATTTCCTAATTCTGACTTCACGGAGCAACTGAGGAGGATTTAATGGGATTTTATTATAAGAACAGGAGGACACTCCTAGATGCTGCCACCTCTACAAGCTATCCTTACTGCAGGAAATCCTCATCCCCTTTTTAATAAGTGGATTTTAAACTAGGGATGTAAACATCAGTTTTTTTCATCCAGGCAGGTGGTATTTCTCAAAACATTATTTTAATGTCGTCAGTGAATCAGAACAGTATCTATAGAAGGGTTGTTCACTTCAACATTTGCCTTGATGATTAGACATTTTTCTTCCTTTTTCACATTGCATTCATCTATTCAACTTTTGTGGTTACAGTTTCATATTTTTTTTTGTTAAAGTTTCATTTGTGTTTCTTACTTTGTTAACTAGTAAAAAGGATAGTGCACGAGTGTTTTGCTCTGTGGTTTTCTGATTTGACCCTTTCTTTTCCTGGTAGAGTTAATTCTTTGGTGATAGTGTGATGCATTCTGCGCTTTTGAACAATCAGGAAAAACGGTTTTGCTTTGGAAGAGGATTTTCATGCTCCACCTGGACATCGTTTCAAACTGAAAGCAGTTCCGTTCAGTAAAAACATAACTTTTGGAGTTGCTGGTAATCCTTGTTTTAACTTCTGATATATTCAAGTATTGCTCAAAGGTTCCCCTTGAAAGACTTCGTATCTCAGTAACATTATACTAATATGTATTGACTCGTGAAACTGTGTGTAGATTTTATCTAGGCCAGGACTAGTGCTTGAGCTAAACTTATTTAGCCCAGTGAGATTAAAATATTAATCTTGAATGTCCTTTAGACCTGCCATGCTATAGCCTTATGAGAGCAGCTTTCTTTTCTTTGCATCTTTAGTTTATCGGGTAATATCACGGTTTTAGTTTATTTTATATGTTGTTGGAATAAAATACAGCGGTATTGTGGAAAGGTATTATATCAAGATATTTGTTTGTTGTTTAAGCTCAATTTCCAATATGTTTAGGTATTACACTCCGTAATCAAAACTATGCATTTCAACTTTGACACTTTTATTAAGACTTGAGTCAGTTGCTCCTCAAATACGTAGCATACTTCTGGTGCAGCCTGCCATCCTCTTTTGTACTATTCAAAAACTACAACGCTAATCAAGATCAAGGCTGTGTTGACCTTAGTTGTGTTTTAAACAATTACAAGGCTACACTTGCCACAACTAACACTTGCCCTTTTGCGATGCACACTTCTACCTTGAGCATGTTTAGAATAAAATTCTATCAGGTGTTAAAGGAATGATGAGGCCATTGGGATCAGGGCTTTTTGAAGCATCTTCCATGAGCATTCTATTGTTGATCACCATCTGGGAGAATGTTGACTTTGAAAAGAGCTTGGGATCAGAGTATGTCTGGTGGCCCTTGTTCTCGTTTAAACTCATTCCCATGATTTCATCAGTTTTGACGGGCACAGACAGGAAAGAGAAACATTAGGGCCGAAACATTATTCACTGGCTTGTGCTCTTATTTTTAAGTCTCTTTGATGAGCCAGATTAATAATGAAGGAATATATGATTCCCTAGGATGAGAAATCCCATCAAACTAATAATGAGGGGATTACTGATATCACATTACCCGAGTAACGTATATCCCATGCTATGTGAGATTAGTTGTCCATAGGATATGTAATCCCTCTGTCAATTATTTCATTCCAACTTGATTCGTAATTCAATTTCATTTCTGATGTCTCATCTAGCCAATAAAAGAGGCTGTAAGTGGACTACTGACTATGAGAGTAATCGGTGATCCACTCATAGTAAACTTCTCACAGTCAACCTTTCGAAACAGAATCTGGATAAAACTTGAAACTAATTGGTCCGAGCTGGTTCGTCTTAGTTAAATGGAATGATGGATATAGTAAATGTTTTCATCTTCTTGAACAGATGTGAGGGAACTCATTTCCAGTCTTGCTGATAGCCAAGGGGAATTCTCGATGATCAGTTGCTATAAAATGGACACTCCAGACTCAGTTTGCTTGCCAAGAGTTCATGCAATGCTAGCGTCACGTGCCTGTAGATCCTTTGTTATGATTGGAGATCAGCTTGGGAGAAACGAGATGCAGAAGGTACACACTCTCTCTCTCTGTAATCATATTTCTTTCTGCATTTTATTGTTTCAGATCCTTGAACATCTAGCAGACCTCAAGTCTCCTTGGAATTGTCCACACGGCAGACCAACAATGCGCCACTTGGTTGACTTAACTACTGTCCGTAAACAGTCAGATGAAGATGATATGACCTTGTGATGGACATTGCCATCCGGTGCTAACCGATTTTTGTAAA
>BRYF01000017.1:18380000-18385000 GCA_030159135.1 Actinidia polygama
GCACTAACCTCTCTTATTTTTTAAATCTTGTAATAGATTCCCTATCATCGGGTACACTGACCACCCATGGAGTTCCAGATTAATATACAAAGCACCCCTGACGTCAATCGCCCGTTAACAAGATTGACTGTCCATCCATAACGTCAGCTGCACAGTAGTTGAAATACCATATATGTCATTCTTTTTGACAAAATTACTATATACCCCCCACAAAGATGTTGATTGAATAACCAAAAAGTAAATCATATTGACCAATTAATTATTTAATTGTATCACTTACACCCTTTTCGTTATTAATTTATTTAAAATAGTGATAAAAATCAATCACGTGTTGTCCATGTGCTTAAATAAAATGCCAATCTTTGTGGGGTGTATAATAACTTTATCAAAAAGAAGTGCATATATGGTATTCCAACCACTATTCAACTGAGGTCATGGATGGGCAATTAACCTTGCTAATAAAAAATTGACGATGGAAAAAATCTGTTACAAGTTTTAAAAAGTAGGGGAGGTAAGTATAATTTTCCTCACATTTTTTTAGTACATCTTGTTAATGAGGGCCCTTATTATTTAGTTAGTTAGAAAAATTTAAAATATTTTCTGCATTTTTTTACATTACTCGCTTTTATACAACTCAATAAGGGCATCTCTAATATATGAGCCGGGTTCATGTTTCAAAACCACATATATGTTGGACTGAGTTTGAAAATATAATTTATAGCCAAGTTCGTTCTGGCCTGACCTATATATCTTAGTATTTATATTATTTTATTATTTGTGCAATTATTTTTAAAAAATGATTATATTTTATTCAGTATTATGTTCGTGAATGATATATGTTTTGACTATACTTATAAATATACATTTTTTATATGAAATTAGGGTTAATGTAATCACTTTTTTTTTGTAAGTTATACAAAATCTTTTAAGTCCTAAAAAAAATTGGTAGGTTCTATAGAATACCAAAAAAGTTCTTGATTTTTTTTATTTTCTGCATTCATATTCTCTAGATCGCGTGTTAGGGTTCTGTAAATTCGTAATATATATTTCTTGATCTAGGGAATATTTTAAGGTCACATTTCAAGTTTTTATTTTCATATAATAATTCTTTTTTCCAATTTCACATATTGGTAAGGATTGTATTAAAGTCCCTTTGAGCTATTTTTTTTCTTAAATTGTTTTAGTTATTTTGATTTTTAAATGTTAGTGAACTTTTATAAATTTTGATCAAATTTTATAATTTTTCAGTTCTTTTTTATAAGAGAAATGTAAAAATTTTTAAAAAACAATCAAATTTGGGGGAAAAATTGCAAAAGACAAAAAAAATATTTTACTTGACAAAGTATCTTTTCTTTTTTTGCTTTAGTGAATTTTCCCCCAAATTTAAATTAATTTTTGATATTTTTAAATTTATCTCGTCAAGATAAGGTAAAAAAGTTTAAGAATTTGATTAAATGGTCAAAAATGTTAATTTAAGATAAAAAAAAACCTCAAAAACTAAAGTAGTTAAAGTTATTTTAAAAAAAGATAGCCAAACTAGGTCTCGATACAAGTCTTTCTATCTTTTCGTTTGTGAATTTTGGCAACAATGATCCCTGGCTTAGTATATATACATATATATATATATATATATATGTATATGTGTATGTGTATGTATATGTATACATATTTTTGCTGTAATTTTTGAGTTTTTAAAATTTACTAATTTAAAAAAAATCACTAAAGATAAAAATAAATAAATTAATCAATAAATTAGCTAAATTAATCAATAAATTAGCTATTTTTATTTTTGGTCCCCCCCCCCCCCCCGCGTTAAAAGGAATCAAAAAAGTATATACCTCAGATCAAATGATGAAAAAAATTCATTCACTATAAATTCAAAAGCTCAAAAAACATAACATCTAAAATATCTATTAAAGTAAATATGTATAATCATATGTGTCATAGTTATTTATTAAATTATTAAATAATATTAAATGTATATTGATTTGTATACGACCAACATGACTTTTTACAGTATTGATCTTTACGACTGAATGTACAATATGAACGATTTGAATCACCAAAATGAACAAAAAATAGGGCATCAAATACTTAAATTGTAGTATGCATTTCAAAAATTTAGAGTATAGAGAGGTTGTGTCCAAAAACAACCACAAAAAAGACAAAAAAAATTAAAAAACAAAGTAGGTAAAAGACCTCAAAAGAAAGATAGCCCAAACTAGATCTCAATACATGTAATTCTGCGTATTTTTAGTTTACATATTTTGTCGACATATGACAGTGGAGTGCGAATAAATTATGGTGAATAGTTATGAATCAATCCTAATCCTCCTTCCACGGACCTTTCCATGTTCTAGCCAAACAAATTGTAGACCAACCATATGGTTTTCAACCTATCCAAATCGTTGCAATAAATGTGTGATTGTAACCATACTTCTAGGGATTGCATGGGTCCGCCAAGGCAGGAGTCATTTTGGGGGGAATCACTACGAAACAAGGTAGGGGAACGACGTGCGCCGGAGATTAGTCAATACATTAACAAACAATGGCATCGTCCGGACTAAAGATCTGCGTCACATCCGAGGTATCGCTGTATAATAAGCTCGGTGGGGCAACCGTGCCAAAAGTTGGCCAAGTGACAAGTGACAACAGTCGGCGGCGATCCCAAGGTATGTTAGGGGATAACTTGCACTTCGAAGTTTCTCTGACAGCCACCATACCTGGAACAAGATATCTACAGTATGGAGACATATTACCAACTAAGTCTCAAAAACATGGTTGAGTCAGTCACCTACCCACTGACACGACAGTTGGCGCGTCGAGATACGCGCCGAGCGATGCTATATAAAGGAGAATCTCTGTTCTTAAAAAGGTACGCATTTTTAACTAATAGAGAGCATATATACTTTATCTCTCTACATTCTCCGGTCTTTTAACTTGACCGTAGGAGAGTTGTTTTTCGAAAACAGCTCCAGCAGCCGATCTCAATGTTTCTATGCTACAACTAGAATTTTGTTGTTAACTGATTGCAACTACCTTTGACGCTATAGAACCACTGCGGATATCAATCATCGATTTCCTCTCATCTCTCGAGCTCACACAACCCACAACCACCTTGGAGTTTTGTTCTTGTTTTGATTATGTGCAAGAATCTAAAATGGACTTGGCCACCCTACATGTAACCATCGAGGTCCACAAAAGAGACAATTCGAGCCAACCAAACAAAACCCGACGTAACTCGCAAGTTTCATACATCCTTTTAGTTTTGGCTTCTGCAGTTGCGTTGGTTTATTTTTCTTGCATGTAAGGTTCAGTGTTGCTATCATAGCTTGCTGGCCAAAATTTTCCATCAGGTGACGTCAGCTGTGACGAATTTCAATTTGTGGGGCCAAAATCATTTCATTCATGTGTCCTTAACCAATGGAAAAAAACAAAAAACTTGTTTGGTTCTTAGGCTATGTTTGGAAATTGTGAAAAAGAAAAATAAATGAAGAGAAAGTGATTGAGAGAGGAAGATTTTGAGAAAAAAAATCCCCTTTGTATGATTATTCATAAATGAATGTCAAAATATACATGCATCCAAGTCCCCCTAGTTTGGGAAAAATCTTTTTAGTCGTTCTGTTGTTTTCAAATTGGGATCAATAAAATATTTTTGAATTTAAAATGAATGGTTTTAGATTCACTTGAGTGTGTGGAGTCGTATAACCAAGTGAAACATTTAGGGGATGTTTGATAACTTTTTTATTTTTTTTATTTTTTGTGTTTGTTTAATTTTTATTTAGTTTTGTTGTAAAATAGAAACTAAAAGTATATTTGTGTTTACTTTTTTTAAACTATTTAAAAATAAAAATATGTTTGGTTTCATCTGTTTTTAAACTATTGTAAAAAAAGTCGTGTGGTGGAGGTGGAGGGGGGGTGGCGGCGGTGGTGAGGAGGGGGGCGGTGGAAGAGGAGGAGGGGGCGGGGGGCGAGGGCGGTGGTGGTGGTGAGGAGGAGGTGGTGGTGGCGGTGGAGGAGGAGGTGGTGGTGGTGGAGGTGGTGGCGGCAGTGGAGGTGGTGAGTGGGTGGTGGCGGAGGGGGGGGAGGTTTGAAAAAATTTTAATGAAAATTTTTTGTAAACAAAACAAAAACATTATTTTTTTATTTTTACTATTTTCAAAAATAGTGAAAGTGATTTTACCTTGTTTACAAAAACAGATACCAACACAAACAAGTTTTTATTTACGTTTATTTTGAAAAATATAAATTAAATAAAAAAACAAAAATTAAATAGTTAACAAACATACCCTTATTGGTCCAAATTCAAGAATCATAGATTTCCCCCAAGTTTGCGGGAAAATATTTTTTAGTAGTGCTACTGCCTTCGAATCAAGACGAATAAAAGATTCTCGAATTCAAAATAAATGTTTAGATTTAATAAAAAATCGCTAATGACCATTAAATTTACTAAAAATTTAGACTAAACATACCCAAAAAGTCAGACTAAAATATCACCACCAACCAAAAAAAACAGGCCAAACAGACCGGGGAAAATGACAAATTAGATAGAAGTCGTGTGTTGTGTAATGGTTAGGCCCGTCTGGCCTAGTTTTTTCTCGACCACAATTTACAACAAGCATCCACATGGGCTTGCTTTGTCCTTCCATGCATGTGCCAAACAGTCGGCAATTTCAGAAACTATTAATTTTTCCACGTGATGAACCTCGTGGAAAGTGGAAATTAACAAATCAGAAATAATTGGGTAAGATTCACTCACATGGCTTAAGGTTTCTTGATATATAATATCTACCTCCTATTTAATTTTTAAAATAGCACCTTCTTTATTTTTAAAATTATTATTAATATTTTTTTATAACTATTTTTTGACAAAAATAACAAGATTACCTTTAAGATTAGGGTTTCTAAATTTATTTTTTCAATACACCAATTAAATAAATAAACACTCTATTTTTTTCCCTCAAAATACCATTTATTTGAAAATTATCTCACTTTTAATT
>BRYF01000017.1:18390000-18392500 GCA_030159135.1 Actinidia polygama
AAATCTTACTTTAAATTTATACGCAAAACACCGCAAGAATGATCTAGTAATGATATTTTAGTAAATTAAAAATTATTTTAATGGATGATTAATTTAAGAGTAAAAGCCATACATCCTCCACATCATCATGTGAAAAAAAAAAACTTATATGAATTTGTGTTTTTATTTTATTACCCTAAGTAAAATTACCAAAATACCATTACATGTAGTTACAAATAATATAAATATAAATATAAATGATTCTCTATTACACAATGATGTTGAATGGTCGTACTCAAAACCGACGTTGACGTCGATGAGTCATATCAATGGAATTTAGAGAGTAAGACAAATAAACTTTATTCGTTTGATACGGTTGTTGATGATGACGTCATGGGGCCAATGAGAATCCATGCTTAAATTGAGGCCGAGGGCAATGAGAGGAGGTGCATGTGTGATTTTTACACTATTTTTTATTTTTTAATTGTATTATTTTATTTTAAAATTATTAAGTAAAAAGAAAATAATATTTTTATTTAAAATCCATAAGTAAAATACTGTAAAATTATGTGATAATAATATTTTAATAAAAGAAAATATTTGGATTTTGTTTGTTTGTGTATTATTATCCTAAGTAAAATTACGAAAATGTCATTTCATTTAGTTACAAAATAATTTAGATAATATAAATAAAAGGGTGTTAGGGGTAATTTTATATAAAAAAAGTGTTATTGTATAAAAGAAGACTGAAAATTAAATTTGTGCTCCTCTTTAATTGGTTTAAATGGTGAGTCGTACTATTTTAAGTGAAATTTATCAGACGTCCAAACTATTCAGAGAGTAAACTAATTAGTCGGTCATTTGTGTCAGATACCGAGTTATAAAAAAAATCTAATTTGAGAGTAAACATAATTATTTTTCTTATTTTCTTTCTTCCAAAAGTACATATAATGTTCTTATGTACAAAAGGAAAATAATTTACTCTTAAATCAGGAATATATATATATATATATATATTAAAAGTTACTGTACCTATTTTTATTCGGAAAAAAATCTACTTTTATTTTTATTATAAAAGTAATGTATTGTTTACTAATTTCTTGATATAAAGGCAGTAGTGCAGTACAATTAATTTAAACGAAGGGTCGTTCGTGTAAGAATTTTTTTTTTAATTTTTTAGGTAAAATGAGACAAAAAATCACAAAAAAAAACTCTTATACACTCGTATAAATTTATCCCAAATACTTTTATCTCAAACACACTTAAAAAAATTAAGATTTTTTAGCAAAAAAAAATAATATCCGAAACGGGGCATGAATAAAAAATATAAAAAATAAAAGAATAATTCTACATACACAACTTAGAACTCCAAGTCCAACCATACCGCTCTTAAAAGAAGTGGATCCCACGATATGTGAACTCGTCTGTAATACCATGACCCTTAATTATCTTTATTTTGTTACAGAAATAACAATTATTAGAATTAAATTTAAGTCATTTAATATATTTTGGGTTATAATTGAAAGATTTATAATTTTTGGGGTAAATCAAAAAGAACATTTAAATAATGAAATTACTTAAATGTTCGAGATTGAAGTGTAATTTTATAAAACACGTGCCAAAAATCACGGGTGACGCACCACCAGTCGCTTGCATTGCTTTTGTTTGCTTTGAAAGGCTATAAAAAGAGACATTGACAAGGAAGGAAGGAAAGAAAGAGAGGTAGAAAGAAAGAAATGGGAGAAATTATATGGTACGATTAATTTTATTTATGAGAGTTAGTATGTGAAATCAACGGTGAAATAATATCGGATCGAGGTGAAATTTTAGTATGATGATCATGGGAGCCAGATCTTCATATCTAAGGATGTCGTTTTCAATTTGAGGTAAGAAGGAGGTATACAATATGCTTTCTAAAACTCTAGAGTTATTTTTTAAAATATCTAATTTTTACTCCTTTGAGCATGTGTGCCATTTATTGAAATTCGCGATATTTTATTAAAATCATGATGTGTATTGACTAAAGTGTCATGGTATTAAATGGTACGAATGAGCTTACAAATAACTCTGACACCGGATAAAGTTAAAAAGGCTAGGTGAGGTGGGCGAGGCTGGCCACCAGTCACGTACCAGGAAAGACCGGGTATGAGGTTTTTGATGGAATATTAATTCGTTGAGCTGTTCTAAATTTGTTGTTGAGCCATTATTGATTCATTGAGCATATTTCCGTCATATTATATACTTCCCTGCTTAATTAATTTTTCAGGTGACCGAGAGAGTTCGGATAGTGCGAGATGGGTCGGGTTAAAATTTGATAATTTTTGTATTAATTATTTTTGGAGATATTGTAATAATAAAAATTTAAAGAGTAATGAATATTTGAGACTTTTAGCGCTATGATTTATGTATAAAGGATTGACGATTCATTAACGGCCTGAGTCGGGTCGTTACATCGTCGTAGGACCCACATTTTATGAGAATGTGTGATTGGAGTTGTGATTTTAAATTGTGTACATATAAA
>BRYF01000017.1:18420000-18425000 GCA_030159135.1 Actinidia polygama
CCACTCTGCGTTCAAAAATTTAGCTGTTACATGTCGACACTTTTTTCATATATCGACACTTTCTGGGTTTCAAGTGTCGACACTTTCTGAACATGTGTCGACACTTTGATGTGTCTGAACCTTCTGATCATATGTGTCGACACTTCACAAAATATGTGTCGACACTTCAAGCCTTCTTCATTAAGTTGAAATATACTATCTTCAGGTGTCGACACTTTCTGAGTTATGCGTCGACACTTGATCATCCGTCTTAAAAAGTTTGACTACTATCCACATGTATCGACACTTTCAATGGCATGTGTCGACTCTTCCTGTAACTTGGACATTGTTTTCATGTGTCGACACTTTTCAAAGCATGTCTCAACACTTTAATTCCAGATAAATCACTGTCCATAGGTGTCAACTCTTTTATCCATATGTGTCGACATTTATCTTCTCAGATTTGAATCTTTGCTCACTGTCTTCAAGTATCGACACTTCAAGCAGGATGTGTCGACACTTCTTTCCCTGATTCAAGTCTGTCTTCATGTGTCGACACCTTGAAATCATGTGTCGACACCTTGAAATCATGTGTCGACACTTCTCGCCCATAACGTATTTATTTGCTTTATTGGTTTTTTGAATATCAATCACTTCAAACCCTTCAAGATGTCTTCTCCGTAGATGTGTATAATCTTCAATCCAGTGAGATTCATGATTATTTAAGACTTTCATCATATTTATTAATACCACATCATGTATTCAAGTGTCGACACCTTATGAATAAGTGTCGATACTTTCTAGACAGAAAGTGCTTGATGTTTTTCTTGATCAATTGAGTTTTGAATCATAAATTCTATGAACTACACGCTAAGTAAAAATATTAGCCACTAATACAATATTTTATTATCATTAAAATTGAGACATTGAAACAACAATTTTTCTGTTCAAAATTAGAAACAAAAGTCGTGTGGACAAGTTAACACAACTTTCTATTAGAAAATTTTGAACAGAATAAGTTTATTTTAGAAGTGATTTTTCAAAAAGCAAAAAAAAAGTGAAAAAGCATCAAATTGACTTTTACCTAATGACAAAGTGTGAGGTGTTAGAGGTGGCAAGTCTCATAGGTGCCAAGTCTCATGTGACTTTTGATAATGGAAACAACATGATAATGGTAGGCAAAATTAGATGAGGATAGCAACTTTTTGCTTATCCTCCTCCATTAGTTTCACAATCTTATCCAATGGGATAAAATCAAGGATGGGTCGGGGAGCGTAGCAGGGCGATCGCAACCTTAAAAGTTTAAAAAAAATTATTAATTATACTATAAATTTTAATATAATTTAGAAATTATATAAATTAGCCCTCTAAATTTTTTTTTTAATTATGCTTTCGTCTTCCCATAATAAGAATCATATATCCGTCCCTAGATAATTCGAAAATATAGTCCTTGTATTCATCTTTTGTTCAACCATATGTAAGAAGAAGGCTATGTGATCTCATGGGGTATGAACAGTAATTTATTTATCTTTGCAGGCCTTTGCGAGTCATGGACTCATTACATTCCCCATCCAGTCATCAACTCGCCGTTTATTAACGATTCTCTTTATACGATAAATAAAGACGAAAAGTTGAACTCTTGTGCGATACTTTCCTTGCTTGCGTGTCACGCTGGCGGACGATAATTACGAGAATTTGCGGCGTGAGACAAATCGAGACCCGAAAAAACAGAAAGAAAATCAAATAGAAAAAAAGAAGGGTATTTGGGTAAATTCAACCTCGCCTGAAGTTTCTGATATATTATGAAAATTTAAAACTATTATTGACCTGACTTACTTTCAAATTGTTTAAAATATTTTATTCAAATATTTACTTTTATTTAAATATCTTTACCATATAAAATGATATTTGGATAAATTCACCATAATAAAAATAAATAAAAAATCAATTAGAGAAAAAGAGAAATATGAAAATCACTAGCTTATTTGCGGTATGAGATATTTTTTTTTTTGTTTATACAACAAAAAATAACTTAAAAAAATCTACAATACACACATTTTATTCGGGGTGTATGTTGTACACTCCATTTAATTAGCTATTAAATGAGGAAATTTTAATTAATGACAACTTGAATAGTTAGTTAAATTTATTTTTATGAATCGTGTGGATTCAAATAATGAATTAATCTACTTTTCAAAGTATTAATTATTGTGGAGCCCTTCATTAAAAGTTTGATTTTATGAATTTTATGATTTTGATTATGAATGATTATGTTCATTATTATAAATTAATATAGCTTCAAATAATAAATTATTCATTTCAAAATATTAATTGTAATGGGACCCACCAATTAAAGTGGGATTTTTTATTAATTTTATTAATTTAATTATGAATTGTATTGATTTGGTTATGAATTTTTGTAGCAATTGTTATGATATATTTTGTTATGAATAAATTTTCTATGAATTCTTATATATATTAAATATTTATGATTTGTTTATGAATTCTTACATATATTAAATATTTTATAAAAATTTGTGGCTATATTATGAATTAAAAAATAATTTTATAAAAATTTATGAAAAAATTATATTTTAATCTAATTAACCTATAAAATAACATTTTCCTAACAACTTAGACCAAGAAACAGCAATCCCCACTTGGAATATGCATAATTAGTAGAAGATTTACCGCTTTGATTCTCCTATTTCTATCAATTTTTTTCTCTAGTTAGATTGTGCTTGGATCTAGGATTTGATAAATAAAAAAAATTGAAGAATCTAATAGTCTCGAACGGTTAGATCATATAATTTTTTTTAATTTTTTTCACTAAATTTTTGATTTAAACACTACTACTACTACTACTAATAATAATAATAATGTATTACCTCTCACTCATCCAATCACAAAACTCAAGTAAACAAAATCTGGCTGACTCTCAAAATGGAAACATTATTTGGGATTCGAATCCTCGATCAATATACTTTCTGTCAACATCTTGCAGATATGTTAAGAAGAGAGCGTCACTTCATTAATGAAATAATCCAGTGAATCGCATGCATCCCACAATTCTTTAAGCTTTTTGGAATAACGTTTTTAGCTTAACATTTCGTCGTGTCTAAAATTCCTCCAAATTCTAACTACTAAAATATCTCTACAAACTATTCGAAACAAGAAAAATATGTAATATATATATATATATATTTATTTATTTCAAGTGTTCAAAAAAAAAGATTGTGCTTGGATCTAGGATTTGATAAATAAAAAAAATTGAAGAATCTAATAGTCTCGAACGGTTAGATCATATAATTTTTTTTAATTTTTTTCACTAAATTTTTGATTTAAACACTACTACTACTAATAATAATAATAATAATAATGTATTACCTCTCACTCATCCAATCACAAAACTCAAGTAAACAAAATCTGGCTGACTCTCAAAATGGAAACATTATTTGGGATTCGAATCCTCGATCAATATACTTTCTGTCAACATCTTGCAGATATGTTAAGAAGAGAGCGTCACTTCATTAATGAAATAATCCAGTGAATCGCATGCATCCCACAATTCTTTAAGCTTTTTGGAATAACGTTTTTAGCTTAACATTTCGTCGTGTCTAAAATTCCTCCAAATTCTAACTACTAAAATATCTCTACAAACTATTCGAAACAAGAAAAATATGTAATATATATATATATATATATATATATTTATTTATTTCAAGTGTTCAAAAAAAAAGATTGTGCTTGGATCTAGGATTTGATAAATAAAAAAAATTGAAGAATCTAATAGTCTCGAACGGTTAGATCATATAATTTTTTTTAATTTTTTTCACTAAATTTTTGATTTAAACACTACTACTACTACTACTAATAATAATAATAATGTATTACCTCTCACTCATCCAATCACAAAACTCAAGTAAACAAAATCTGGCTGACTCTCAAAATGGAAACATTATTTGGGATTCGAATCCTCGATCAATATACTTTCTGTCAACATCTTGCAGATATGTTAAGAAGAGAGCGTCACTTCATTAATGAAATAATCCAGTGAATCGCATGCATCCCACAATTCTTTAAGCTTTTTGGAATAACGTTTTTAGCTTAACATTTCGTCGTGTCTAAAATTCCTCCAAATTCTAACTACTAAAATATCTCTACAAACTATTCGAAACAAGAAAAATATGTAATATATATATATATATATATATATATTTATTTATTTCAAGTGTTCAAAAAAAAAGATTGTGCTTGGATCTAGGATTTGATAAATAAAAAAAATTGAAGAATCTAATAGTCTCGAACGGTTAGATCATATAATTTTTTTTAATTTTTTTCACTAAATTTTTGATTTAAACACTACTACTACTACTACTAATAATAATAATAATGTATTACCTCTCACTCATCCAATCACAAAACTCAAGTAAACAAAATCTGGCTGACTCTCAAAATGGAAACATTATTTGGGATTCGAATCCTCGATCAATATACTTTCTGTCAACATCTTGCAGATATGTTAAGAAGAGAGCGTCACTTCATTAATGAAATAATCCAGTGAATCGCATGCATCCCACAATTCTTTAAGCTTTTTGGAATAACGTTTTTAGCTTAACATTTCGTCGTGTCTAAAATTCCTCCAAATTCTAACTACTAAAATATCTCTACAAACTATTCGAAACAAGAAAAATATGTAATATATATATATATATATATATTTATTTATTTCAAGTGTTCAAAAAAAAAGATTGTGCTTGGATCTAGGATTTGATAAATAAAAAAAATTGAAGAATCTAATAGTCTCGAACGGTTAGATCATATAATTTTTTTTAATTTTTTTCACTAAATTTTTGATTTAAACACTACTACTACTACTAATAATAATAATAATAATGTATTACCTCTCACTCATCCAATCACAAAACTCAAGTAAACAAAATCTGGCTGACTCTCAAAATGGAAACATTATTTGGGATTCGAATCCTCGATCAATATACTTTCTGTCAACATCTTGCAGA
>BRYF01000017.1:18435000-18437500 GCA_030159135.1 Actinidia polygama
TCATTTCGTTGCGGATTTGAAGCGATTTTTTTCTGAATTGTCTGCAGGGGCCGCCGAGGTTCTGCGGTACGTCGATGTGGATCTCAAGAAGATTGGTGCTAGGGTTTTAGAAAAGGCTAAGGAGATCTGTTGCAGTAAGTCGGTAATTATCAACTTGGATCAAGTTTCATCTCTGTTTTTTTTTCTTTTCTTTTTTTTTTGGTTTAATTAGTTGTTTTTGGAGTGCCGTGAAGAACTGTAACTCTTCTAAATTTGATATTCTTAGATATTTTTTTCAGTTCTTTATACTGAATTGATAAAAAATTATAGAAATATGTTTAATTGATGACTTATATCGAGGGAAAAATTGTGATGTTTTTTTGTTAGGTATGCAGAAATAGGTTTGCAAATTTTTCATGACAACCGGTTAAAAGTTGAGAAAGCATCATGACTCATTCTGGGGGAGGATAAGTTAATTGTTTATGTTGAATGGTTTCAGTTAATTTATAGACAAAAACTAGTGCGAAATCTATGAGATTCAATATTTTTGAAATCATAAAAGCAAGCACCTTTGATTTCTTAAATCTTATCAGAGAGTGGGGTTGCACTTGTTCAAAGTTAAAGCTGACTGTTATGTACTTGTTCAAATTATGAGTGTTATTATATAGTGAAAGCTGAAAACTGAAGTTAATTTGTTGCTAAACTTTGATGATTGAAGATTAATTTGTTCAAATTATGCAACAACTGAGGTTTTGGGATAGACAACTTTGATATCCCATCGACTGATTAATCACATTGTCAAACAGATTAGAGAGTTTGTGAGACAATTTTAATGAGCCTAAGCTGACCGATTTTGCTGAATATTGAATTGGTCGAACATTCACTTTGTGGGAGTTAGAGACTGTATAGGTTCAGTTGTTATTTCATATTTCCACGGAGGCATGTCAACTGATTAACACTGCTGTTCTTAACTCTAATTGCAAATTCATTGTATGACTTGTTTTTTGGATTCATGTCTTTCAGTTAGGTTATTTGCTTACAAAATGTTTTGTTAGGATGTGATAAATCCTAATTGTTTTCTGGCTTGACCACTTAACTAATTATTGTTTAAAAGAATATATGCAAGGCAATAAGGTTTGTGAATCTTTACGGAGCACCCAATTTTCTTATTTTGATATTTCCGAGGAAAATTCTAGTGGTTCATATTTGTAAAGCCATCGGAGCAGAAGTATCGGCACCTATGTGAATTTGCATTGCCCGCATTCTGAGTACTCCATTTCTATGCAGGTGAATGATGTAATATTGGAAGTTATCGAAGGTGATGCCAGGAATGTTCTCTGTGATGCTGTAGAAAAACACCACGCCTCCATGTTGGTTGTGGGTAGTCATGGTTATGGAGCTGTAAAAAGGTATGAGATCTATCGCATTCCCTAACACTAGTGAAACTTAGATATTGCACAACTATAATGGCATTCAAGAATCATGTTCATGTAAACTATCTATGCGCTCGCTTTATGTTCATAAAAATAAGTTCCTTAAGGATAAAAAGTGCATATAATGAACTACTAAACTATGCATAAATCTAGCGCCTTAATTCAATACGAAAATTTGGAGATAATTAAAACAGAATCCCTCATAGTGAATGGTGATTGTTTCACCATCAATAAAAGAACCTTTATATTCCACCCTAACGATCATCACTTGGTGTCATGAATGACTCTACCCATTGAGGTTTACCATTTTGTCTTTTGGTTACCTTTTATGCGTTCGCCGTAAGTCTCAAGTATGCACAATGACACTTGTAGCTACTCACCAGCTTCCTAATTTAAAGCAATGATAGACTCTCTATCATGCCCATGTACAACAATACTATCCCGCAAATAGAAAATGAATGCGCAAAAAGAAAAAGAAAAAAAAATCTTTTGCCCTCGTTTGAGAAGAAATTTTTGGTTGTCATTCCATCGAAATACCAACAAAGTATCAAATTTTCTTGCAGGGTTGTTTTGGGAAGCGTGAGCGACTATTGTGCTCATAATGCTCACTGCAGTGTGATGATTGTGAAGAGGCCAAAGATCAAACACTGATATGCTGCGATCAGAGAAGAAATATAGTTGTACTGCAAGAACTACATTTTGTGTCCTTGTATTTAGCTAAGTGGTTTGAATGTCGGAATGTTACAGGATATTTTTCAACTGTATTTGCATATTTGGGAAGCTAAAAACATTTCTGCCCCCTTTATACAGGATTTTGCAATCTGGTATAGGAGGTATGTATGTCGTGCTTGGTGTCTGTATTCCTAATTTCGCCTTTAGTTTTCAAAATTTGCCCAGTTTACGTGCTTTTTATTATGACGGATTTCCTGTAGTTATTTGAGACGACTTATGAGATGGTATCCTAAATGCGACGTGCAAATATAGTTATCATAACATTATTAATGGATAAATGAAAAGAAATATGAAGAAGCTATGGAGAACCTGAGAGAAAGGGTAATTGGTTAAAATTCAATAAGGGGCGATTGTCC
>BRYF01000017.1:18490000-18492500 GCA_030159135.1 Actinidia polygama
GTTCTAAGCTTATTATATTGGTCTAATATGTGGCTTGTACAGAGAAATTTGGAGCTTTCTTTGCTTCAATTCCAGCGCCAATTGTTGCGGCGTTTTATTGTCTTTTCCTTGCTTACGTAGGTACATCTTATGAGCCTTTCTTTTTTTTTTCAAGAGAGTACACTGCAGTCAACGTTATGGTCCGTCCACACTGGAGCACGATGGATATTTCCTCTGAACTTCTCATATTTCCAACTTTCAATCATCTCCTTATTGGAGCTATTCTTGATTTTAGCTCCACCCAATATTATTTCTTCTTATTTGGAAGTTTAATTTCTTGTTATTTAGCAGGTTAACAATATGAACAATGTGCCTTCCTCATTGGAGCCATTCATTGCACGCTTGTTGGCACTCTTCCTAGATATGACCTTGCATTGGAAAGACAACACCTACTAGGAAGGATAGGGGAATGCACTAGTGGGACTGGTTTCAGTCATTCAAGAGGGACACAACAAGTGAAGAGTTCTATTCACTGTCCTTCAATCTTAACAAGTTCTTCCCATCGGTGTAATTTCTGGGCTGGAGATAAAATACAGGTATATGATCAAGATGTTCCTCAATATGTCATCGTGGGTATTGCACTTTTCACTGCTCCCATTTCTTTCTTTTTCTTTCGCTTTTTTTTTCTCCTTTGGGACAACTACTAAGCAGTATAGTTTTTTTCTGACAACTCTCCCTTGAGAAGTGATTCTACAATCTTGATTACAGCCATATATTTTCTTTTTCTGAGAAGTTGGGTCTTCCGAGCTGTTAGAGATGTCCTCTGTTTCATCCTCTACAACACCTGGAATCTGGCTGGCTGGCTCGCTCAGTTAGCAGCCGCTAAAGCTCCGTGCATGGGGTCTGGACTTGTAGGTGGATGTGTCCACCAAGTTTGATGATTGGCGCTGCTGTGGGTGTTGTATTTGGTGGTTTAGCTGCTGTTGTCACCCAGCCTCCAAAGGCTTATGTGCTGGTAAGTGGTCAGTGTGATTCTACTTAAAAATGCTCAATGTAGCTTGTACTAGTAATAGTTTTTTAAGATGGAGTACAAGTAATAATTTTTTTGTATCTCTCTCTGATTGGTCATGGTTGATAATTCTTGATTGCGTTTATACTTCTAACACAATTCAGGTTGGGATGGCTACTACGTTAGCTTCAGTCAGTGCACTACCATTGACATCAGTTTTACTTCAATTTGAGCTGTCAAAGGATTACATGATCTTGCTTCCCCTCATGGTAATTCATTCACGGTCTTGTGATGTTTCATTAATTGACCTTTACTCATTCTCCTTTTATAACAGATTGGTTGCAATCAGCCAAACCAACTTCTCTAGATCATAGCTGTTTTTTAAACTTGATGCACTAAATCACAGCTTCTCTAGATCATAGGATTTTTAGTGCCTCATCGTATTATATTTGTATAACATGCGTGGCTTTTACAGGGAAATTGGAGCTGTCCTTGCTTCAATTCCAGCGCCAATTGTTGTTGTAATGAGGCCTTTCTTGTTTCAAAATTTTGAATCATCAGTGCAATAACTTGTCCACTAATTTATTCATGGATCTGGAGGTCTCAGTTTCTTACAGTTTTGCAATTTAAACATATTTAGGACTAAGTTTATACTAAGATTCTCAATTTTCATGGGTGTTTTAACGAGGACGACAGTCAATGGTTATGGTCTGTACGAAGTGGAGCAAAGTGGGTATTTCCTTAATCCTCTCATATTCCAATCTTCAATCATCTTCTTATTAGAGCATCTATTTTTCTTTATTTTAGCCCCATTGAGGATTGTTTCTTCTTGTTTAGCAGTTCAATTTCTTCTTACTTGGCAGTGCAACGATATGATTCGGAGTCATTCATTGCTGGCTTGTTGGCCCATTTCCTGGATGTGACCTTGCATTGGAAAGACACCGTGACTATGAATGATAGGGGAATGCACTGGTGGGAACGTTTCTGGTCATTCAGAACAGACATGAGAAGTAAAGAGTTCTACTCACCTTAATTACAAAACTTTTGTATTCTTGGGAACTTACCTCCTTACAAGTACTAACTGCCTATTACCTTCCTTTGATTTTTTTATTGCTGTGCTAGAGCTGCTTTTTATCTTGTAGTGTCAGGTTTAGTCAGCATTGTGGCATCAGGGAGACATGTATTCCTATGAGGTGCTGTGGACCTGAAGGACTAAGGACTCTTTGCAATGCATGTGGGACTTGTGCGGGCAAATAAAGTGAACATGGATTCTCATTGGTACCTTTATGTTTGGTTCTATCTTCTATTGTTGTTTGCTCTTGTTATGTCAATGTAATCTTATATGACTTTATGGAGAGTTTTCTTTAATGAATAGATATCCAGCTTATTTAAAAACATGGAAAAAGATAAATATTTTTATTGAAAACATAAAGATGCTTCTTTGTAAGAGCTAACATAATGTTGCTTATGGTCTCACATTTTACTTCGCTATTATTTAATGAAGGTCATTTT
>BRYF01000017.1:18517500-18520000 GCA_030159135.1 Actinidia polygama
AAATGATATTTAGTCTTTTTTTGAGGAGGTAATGTGTAATTTACTCTTATTTCCTTTTCAAGAAAAGACATTAATAGTGAAAAGTGAGGAGGAGGTTGCAAACTTGTAATCAATAGATTTCTCACAATCTTTCAAGGTCAAGAGCAAAAGAGAGAGCCATTATCATAATAAAAACCCTTTGTTTAAGTTACAACTATATGATGGTGATACTTACAACAATATTAGTACTTTCCTTCATGTTAAAAAAATGGACTATTTCTTTATTCTTTATTTTTAATTTATATTTATTGATCCATTTGATAGGAAGAGAATAACAAAAACAAATGGGATTTCGAAAATTACTAGACAAAAGGCAAAATTCATTTACCTCCCTGAAGTTTTTAAGAAATACAGTTATCTCGTCCTTGAAATATCACTGATTTTTCTTACTTTTTGATATATAATACAGCGCCAACGTTAGTTAAAAGACCAAATTCCTAACTCGAGTACCATAATAACAATGTTATTTTAATCGGGTCTTCCATGGTTGCAAATGGGAGATTTTAATGAGTGTCACAATTACGCAAAATTAACCAAAAAATGCGCTTTAAGCCATCTTTTGTACCAAAACCTTCCCACTTTAATTCCTCTTTTTTTTTTTGGGTGTTGGTGGTGGAGAGTAATTTGAGATCGGAGATTATGTTTTTGAATATCGATGGTGGGTATGTTGTTATGTGGAGATCAGTGGTCGTATATTTGCTTATTTGAGGCAAAATGGAGAATATTTTGGTAAGAAAGTTCTACAATCAAACGAGACAAAACATAGGAAATAAAATAGGATTAGAATGTGTAAAATTGTAAAGTTACAATTCTCATCACCCGCTCCCCCCTTGACAATTCTAATAGGGGATGTCAGTGTAATTTTAAAAACCTTATAGAAGGTTTCTGCAATTGTTAGATACCTCAAGGGAAGCCACTGTAAGATACCCTAAAACGTATTATCATGTCAAGGTTTACACCCATGCAGTCCCCTTGTTTTTTGGAAATGTTGGTTTGGCATAAAAAAATTACAAACAATTACAAACATCAATAACTAATTGAAAATAATAAACACAAATAACCTACCAATCATACCCTTAATTTAAAGTAGGTTTGTCAATTGATCGAATTCGGATTAAATTATTAAAAATCTGATCTGATCATATTACAAATCCGAATCCAGTCCGATTCTGATTAATCCGTTTTACTCAAATTTGAATCCGATCCGATTTATATGGATATTCGATACAAAATTCCAATCCGATCCTTTTTTTTTCTCTATGAACAAACCAACTCATATAAAGAGGAAAAAAATCACTCAATCATAAAAATAACGCAAAACAAGTCCTTTTTTTGTTTTCATATTAAAAAAAAAAATATATTTTTTTAAATATATAAAAATATTTTTTTTTAATAAAAAAAAAAAAATATAAGTTCTTGTAAAAAAACACAGTTTTTAAAAGATATTGCTTTTTTTTTAAAAAAGTATTTTTTTCACCAAAAACATTTTTTGAAAATAGAACAGTATTTTTTCTTAAAAAGAAACTCGAAAACTTTTAAAAAAAATACAAAAAACATATTTTTGAAATAACTATTTTCAGAAAATAAAATAAAATAAAATATTTTTAAAAAAATCAATTATATTATGGGTGATTGTGAAAGGGAGAGAGCTCAAAAAAATGATTTACAGAATACAAGTCCCTCCTTCCGCTCCTGGCTTCGTTGTTCAGCGTTAAAGTGGTGGAGTGCATAAGCCATGACAAGAGAGGGACGCTTCAATCTTTATTAGCGCTACTTTAGGTTCCGTTTGAAACCAGTTTATTTGAGTTTGATTGATTTTTTTATTTAAAATAAATAAAAAATTCAATCAGAATTGAATTTTTTTACTTTTTAAACATTACCAAATGAACCTCAGACACGACACGCAACGGAACATGTGTCAAATAAAATCGCTCTCGTCCGGTATCTATTTTAAAAGTAAAAAAATTCTTTCCCGAGGTAGCACACTCAAATCACTGCTTTGGGCGTGGGAGCCACTCTTTCCAAGCTCCAATGTCATGTACTCCGCTTGAGGGTAGACCGGCTTCATCATCCCTTCTATTTTCTATCCAATTTTCAGTCCTCCTGTCTACGATTATCCGTTATTCTCCGATCAAGATCGGGAAAGGTAAGTCAGCTCAAATGGCGAAAAATATAGAAAATATTTTATATCAAAACATATGGAGCGTTAAATGTAATTACCTTAATCATATACTAAGTACAATTATTTATAATATAAATCACAACTCATTTTGAATCTCAAAACTATCTTCCGCTATCTACGGTTGAAATTCATTTGAGTTAATCCAACGATTAAGATTTCACATGAGATTATTTTTTTTTATAAAAAAAATATCATTTCCTTATTCTCAAAATGTGGGACCGACATAAGTTCTTATCCAGTGGACAAAAAACTTATAAAGTTGAACATATTTTTTACCCA
>BRYF01000017.1:18582500-18585000 GCA_030159135.1 Actinidia polygama
GTGAATGATAACAACAGTTCACTCTCTCACTACAATTTGACTTTCCTTCTTGCAAATTTCTAATCCCAGGAATTTCAATTTGGAATGAAAATTTCAAATTTCAAATTCTTAATATTCTTTGAGCGAAACAAAAAATCTGCAAACATGTTTCCTCTCGATCGTTGTTTTTCTTCATCTCTTATTTTTCATTTGGATCGTTGTTTTTCTTCATCACCCAAAAATCTGCAAACATTTATCAATCCTCTCGATCCGAATCCGGAATGAAGTAATGGGTGATAGGTCTATCAATGGACCGGATTCGGATCAAATTTATGATAATTTGAATTGATCGATTACAAACAAATAGAAATCGGGATCCATATTTGGTAAATCCATTTAGTTTAATTCGAATTCAAATCCATTTTAAATGGATTAAATGGATATTCGACCTGTAAATTCAATCCAATTCAATCGGATCCTTTTTTCTTTCTTTTTTTTAAAAATCAACATAAAGAAGTATGAAATTTTTAAAATAAAAAAAATTATAATTTTTTCTCGGGTTTCAAATAGTGGATCAAGTAGTCAAATTCCAAAAAAATTGTAATAATACGCGATATTCAGATAGTTATTAAAATGATAAAATATATATAAAAAAATATTTTCATTGTTTTTTATTGAAATATATATATATATATATATATATATATATATATATATATAATTCAAACAGTAATTTAGAACTATGAGGCCCATAGGACCTTTTTTTTACCTCCTTATATTTCCAAGACATTTTATTTTGGAACCAGACATTTATGCCACCGCTGTAGTCCAAACATTTTAAAACTGTTTAGAATTATTTTAATAATTCAAATCTTTTATATTATAGACATCATCGAGAATTTAAATAATGTGAAAAATAACAATGATCAGATTCAAATTAATAGCCGATCTATATCAATTTATATCAAATAAATGGGTGTGTCGTTATAAAATAGTATTGAATAAATACTAAAATGTGTCATACCACCGTGATTTTTTTATAGTATTGATTCTTACGACGGAGTCGATAGTATAAACATTTTAGATTATCAAAACGAGACTCAAAATGCATAAATTGCACCGGTATATTCCATATCTAGACTCCACATAAGCCAAGTCCTTTATTTTTTGTGCCTAACCCCCACCCCTAGGTGACAATGCAAGGCCATACTACTTTGTGGGATAAATATAAAGAAGAAAATTAAATTAAAAAAAGTGATATGGTAACACAAGATTCAGTGATTCACACGATTGCATATTACAGGATAAGGATGAACAAAAATGGGTCACCGTGAAATGACATTGGACGCACGAAAATTTTTAATTTATTTTCTCACTCGTAGCTCTCTTGACTATCATTTTATATGCACAAGTTAGTGGTTCGGGCCGACTCTGATATTTAGGTTGTTCTAACCTGATCCCAATATAGTTGTTCTCGAACTATCAATGCATTACCAAAAAAGTCATACAAGTTATAATTATTTTTTTTTGGTGGTATGATGGTTTCCTGCCGTGGGGGTTGCCCCAGCCCAATAACTTGCTGGGCTTACCACAAGGCCAGCTCTATTAGTGGTTACAATGATTCAGTTGTTGGAAATAGTCGTTCGAAATAATAATGCCAGATAGAGAAACACGTACTAAATATTTAAACAATTGATAGGCAGAGACGTAAAAATACAAAAAAATCTCATTTTTTATATTTTTGGTTCCCCTGAATAACATTCCTGATTCCGTTCATGATGATAGGCGCCTTATGCTCCTCGCATCATGTGAAGGTTTTGAACCCCACTTGTCTCTTCCCCGACCTACTAACCCATTTCGAATAATTGGCGAGTGATTACAAGTATTCAAGGTCTATTCTGCAGAAGTGAGTTCAATCTGAGCTGTTAGAAGAAGTAAAAAATAGAAGAAGAAGAAGAAAGAAGAAGGCCACGTGCAATGGTCGTAACGTGTGGAAAGGAACTCGTACTAATAGCTCGTGGTCTGTTAGATGCATGGGAAGTTCGGAACCCTACGCAATAAGAGAAAGCTTCCAAATGTGGGGGCACATAGCTGTTTGGTGAAAATGAAACACAACAGCCTGTGCAAGTTATGGAAAGCAGTACCACTTATATTTATCTACTTAAATTTTTTTAGAATAAACTATAATTTGTATCATTATAGTAGTACTTTCTATAAAATCTGTTTAATTCTTGTAATTTAGGTTCATTGTTAATATGGCATGAAAATTTCTTTTTCCCCCCCCCCCCTCCTGACAAATCCCCCTCCCTGGCCCCACCTTTGTCTCCCCATAAAAAGACTATTATACCCCCTCACCTCTCTCCCTCTCCCTCTCCCTCTCCCTCTCTACACCCACTGCTCACTCACTCACTCACTCACTCACTCTCTCTCTCTCTCATTTTTTTTTAGTTTATTTTTTTTTCATCATTATTATTTTTTTTGTGTGTATTTTTTTAGCATCTCTCTCATTTTTTTTACTCTT
>BRYF01000017.1:18597500-18600000 GCA_030159135.1 Actinidia polygama
TTTTATTATATAGAATTTTAAAATTTATTATGCATTATTTTGATATAATTTTTCTATGTGGAAGTAATAATATATATATATATATATATATATATATATATATATATATATAGATAGATAGATAGATAGAGAGAGAGAGAGAGAGAGAGAGACACACACACACACACACACATAATGCTACTTAAAAGTGCTATGCATTAGAGCCACCCATTTAATCTTTTTGAGTTTGCAAATGATTTAAAAGAATAGTCATGTCATTTAGAAACTAAATTGGGACATCCATTTGTGGAAGTCTTATAATTCCTCCCTTCATATATTTTTTTTTGATATATCGGCTTATGACTCATACGGACCAACTAATTCGGGACTAATTTCATCGTTCACTAACGAGAACCTCGATTAAAGTCCAAGTAAGACTCCGTATGAACTGTTCAAACTCAAGAATTAATGTCATAATTCTATTTGTATATTATTATTATTAGAAAAATAATTTTTGCACTTTTTTTTTATCAAATGCATTTTATTTTTTGTCCTTATTATGGAGTGCATTTGGTAATTTATTTTTTACTCTTTTTTTTTTACCAAATGCACTCCATAATAAGGACAAAAAATAAAATGCATTTGATAAAAAAAAAATGTAAAAATTATTTTCCTATTATTATTATTAGTGCTGATAGATACGAGATATGGGTAGGAAAAGTTGCATTCACATCAATACAACTCGGGTTAAGATAATTCCACATAGAGTGAGCGTCTCACCACCCAACCAACCCTTGGAATTAAATTATCTCAGGCCATGTTTGGATTTCAAATATGGTGAGTGAAAACAAAATATAAATGAAAACGAGGATGCAACCGTTCGGAACGATTAAAAAAAAAATATTACCATCAAGAAATGAATTTTCTCAGTGAATCTCTTCATTTTTTTTTTCCGCACCAAATTTTTAATCCACACACAGCCTTAGTGAATCTCCTACAAATACTACCATAAAGAAGTGGGATACAAGTTTGTACGCAGAAATTATGTTTGTGAGTCATAACCCATGATTACGACTCTCAAACCTAATTGATGATAATACCCTTCAACTTTTGTTCCTTATATAAGGCTCCATTTGATAATGCTTAAAAGTCATTTTTTTTTAAACTTGTTACCAAAAAAGTCAAGATTTTTTATTTTTTTTGCTTTTCTGGCTTCACTTTAGCTAAAATTAAGCAAAAAAACAAAATCAGAAAAGCAAAAAAGTCAACTCTGATTGGCTTTTTTTGCTTATTTTAAGCAAAAAAATAACTGAAAAGTTAAAAAAAACTGGTGCCAAACGGAGAGAACTTGTTTCTCCAGTTGATAAGGAGAGAAACAATCAACAGTACCATAGTTTGTTTGTAACGTTTGTTGTTGGTCACTAAGCTTATAGTATAAAAGGAAAGAAAAATTCGCAAAGCGACTACAAGCTAGCTACAAGGGACGTACCTGAGGAGAAAATAAAAGAACACGGGACAAAACTACCTAAAACTAGACATCATTCATGGACTCTTTTAAATTTATAAGGTACCCGTGTCAAACACTCGACATGCAGACATAGGTATTGAATCCGTGTCTGATAAAGACTTATATTATGAATAAAATGCTTTAATGCAACTCGTAAATATTTTTAATCTAAGAAAATAGAATAAATATACTAAAGGATGTGAATATATTGGCATGTCCCCGCGTTCTTTAAAAAAGAAAAGATGAATTTGACGCTTAGACATGTACCTGTATCTGACACCCGTATCCGAGCCAAGTAACACAGACCATAGCAAACAAGAAAACAGGAAACAATACTACAAAACCGATCATCTAAAATAACTCGAAACAAACAGAGATAAAAGAAAAAAATGAAGCCTACTGACACCAAGAGTGGCAGCAATATGCCAGCAAACACCACCACAAATACAACCGACAAATTCCGAGCAACCTTAGTGAACCAGCTAACCACCTTGGCTAGAATAAATGAATACCTATGCACCAGCAGGTTGGAGCAGCAAAGCCCATGCCAAATTAATAAAACAAAGAATGAAACCAAATGCCCTCGCCTACACCTCTCTCTACTTTTACCTCAAACTACAACTTTCCAAACACCCTCACCTCACCTCATTCTAAATAAACTAGCAAATTTTCCAATTTTTTTATTATCTAATGTGTCAAACAAGAATGCAGCTTTGATATTTGAAACAAGACGCAACAAATTAGTGTGACAAGGATGAAGAAGGCTTCTCTAAAGTTGAAGGTTGAACATTTTGAACGATATGGTAAAATTAGTAAACCGTGGGCTCATCTAAAGGTTTACCGAGAAGAATATTGATGGAAAACAAAATTTGATCAGACATCAATAGTCACGTAATCTAATCACATTTCTCTTTAAAAAAATGAATGATCTATTCTGAAAATCATATTTCTCATCAAAACAAAAATAATTTAATCACGTGACTACTGATATCTAATCAAATCTAAGTTGTAAGA
>BRYF01000017.1:18602500-18605000 GCA_030159135.1 Actinidia polygama
TCATTTTGAAGTTAGAAGGTTTGATCAAAGCTTTAAAAAGAAGAAAAAAACTATATGACATTTTGGGCGAGATCGAGTTAGTTTCGTTAATCTTAAATTGATGGAGGCTAATAGATAATTTAAATTGCTACCAAATTAAAATTACAAGATTTGATATTTTATAATTAAAATTATAAAATATAATTTATTTCTATCGTCAAAGAGATTTTTTACGTAATTCTCACTAAATCTCTTTTACCCAGGTTTATAACTTTATAAAGCCTTTTTAAAGATTTTTTTATTAATAAATTGTTTAAAAAATATGTAAATATTTCAAAATACCCTTGAACTTGTGGGTCAGGTGAACTTTAAAAAAACATCATTTGGACAACTGATGTTTACAAAAATTCTTTGAACATTAAATTATTTATGGAATCGTCTTAAGTAGGTCCTAGGTGAATGCAACGTGGGTAACACCGACATTTTAAAGAGAAATAATTCATAAAAATTTCAACCAATACCGCCTCCTAAAACTTTTCGACCAAATGTGTTGCACTCTTTAAAAGGATATTAATTACACTGCTAACGTTAACAAATATTCTTCAATTTCACTAAAACGTCAACCTTCATAGTTATAGAACGAAAATAAGGACATGGCCATAAGGAGTAAGAGAGGCACAAGCTCCATGAAGAATAATTTGTACATTGAAAAATATAATAAGTTTTTGAAAAAAGAAATGCATATATTAATATGATGTGATTATCAATTGTTAAAACCACCAACTAAAAACTCTTATCAGATGTTGATCTTAAATTGATTTTTTTATTAAAACTAAATTTTCTTACCCCTTGTTTAAATGTGCCACTTATATGACCTAGCGTATGATTTTGATTTTTTTTTTTATACTTTAAATTAGTTCACATAATTGTGCCTTTATGCACTCAGACGGTCAAATTTAACGTGATTGGAATTGAGGAATCTGTGTTAATATCAGAGTTTATGAGACATTGAATTAGAAGTTCAAGAGATATTTTAATTTTTTTTTGTTGGTTTTGGCCACATAACTCCATCTATGATGATTTCGGCATTAATTTGACAAGAGTTTTAGAGTTGAAGTCCAGGAATCTTTGTTAATTTCAAGTCTTTAATTGATATTCTTTAAATGTCAAGTGCTTATGAAATATTTGGTCAAAAGTATAAGGGGTATTTTGAAATTTTCCCCCCAATGATTTTTTTTTTTGAAAAGTGAAAAAGGAAGAATGTTGTCCGGACCTGTTAAACAGAAACAGTAAGAAGGGCCGTCGGAGCTATTCCAGAGAACGGCTCTCTGACGATTAAGTTAATGACTGAAATTGTATAGAGATAGAGAGACTGTATAACTTTTGTGAGCTGATATTATGTAATTTTGAGAGAGAAAGGGCTTGGTCATTTATTGTGTACCTCAATGCGTGCTTAGATGCACCAACTGCTATGTCAATAAGTAGACGACTGACCTCATTATGCCCCTAAAGCAGAGTTGACAGTTAGCCTATCATGTCATAAACGTCTGGGAACTCAGACGTGCAAGTGGCAAAAGAAATTTCACTGTGCAAGTTACTATCTAACCCTGACTTACCCTTGGGTTCCCCACTGACCGTTGTGTCTCGACTAAGATCCAGCACAAAGACCCATCAAACTTGCTATCTGACAATAATTTAACAGTTGTACTCGCCCTAACTTCAACCAAAATTTATATTAAATATTTTATTCCTTTACAATAACTCGACCTCGTGCAAGAGACTCCACATGAACATATGTTTATAAGAGCATCTGCGGCAAAGTGGTGAAACTAACATTTTGGCTAGTTTGCCTAGCCTCAAGCAACAAAATCTGCTCCAACAGTCTAGCCTGAGGCTAGTTAATTTAGAATTTTGCTACACTAACTCGCCAGTTTTGGCAAGCTACAGCACACTAGTCATCACTTTTTCTTGCACCACAAAAAAACTATAGCTTGTCTTCCATTTTAGCACCATCCACAACATCACACAGTTCACGTCTCTCTCTCTCTGTGTGCGAGTGGTTTATCCGTTCGTCTCAAATTAAAAAATTGGGGCCTGAGCGCAATTAGGAAAATTACTACTCTGTAATCAATTAGACAAATCACTCAATCATCCATCTCTCTATAGAAATTAGCAAATCAGAGCTTTAAGAATTCCTTTCCTGAGCATAAACAACATCAAATCTCTAAAATGTTCAAGAAGCTGCTCTTGATTTCAGGATGATCAGCCTTCAAGTTCTTGCGAGCATTGAATCGATATCATTTTACTAGAGGTCAAGAAGAAGATATTATTAGGTGCTCACAAACAGTGAGCAACTTGCATGTGATTAGTTAAAGTGCTATGGAGTCTGGATATTAGTGCTTTATCAAACAATGTAAAAGTGTGGATTAGCATCCATGTAGAGTCTTGGTATACTGGTGGGGTTGGCAGCTCTGAAGATTAGAGCATGTTGTTAGGAACCGCAGTGCCACAGGCTTGAATC
>BRYF01000017.1:18660000-18662500 GCA_030159135.1 Actinidia polygama
AGCCAACAGAGATTTATGGTGTTATTTTTCTGTTTGTGCCAACTTCAACTGAACCTTACGTGCAGTTTGTGTTACATTTGATTTGAGGGACAGGGCTTTTCTACAAGCTTGCTGCCATTATGTGCTCTTTTTTTCTTCATAGTTTGAAACTTTGCAGGCACAATATAAATTGGTTTCCTGCATCGTAATGGAAAGCTAGTGAATTATTACATGCCCCTGCAAAAGGGCATAATGAGTTGTTTGTTCAGTGTCACATGTACTAGGGTACAAGTGCTAAGTACGGTTCTCTCTCTCATTGTTGGTTCATCTAATTCACATGGACGACATGGGGACACTACAATTTTTTTACGGTCCTTATTGTATGTCTTTCGTTTAGGGTAAATGTTGCTTACAAGGTGCCATAAAACTTTTCATGCACATATGCGAGTTTATTTGCATAGATCTATGTATCTATAGTGGACTTGAATTACAAAATATCTGCTTACTTATCGAATGGCCAACTATATATGTATGACACATATCCAATACCTTTGTCAAGTGTTGAGTGTGCGACATGTTTGCTTTTGCATTTAGAAGAATCGATCCATGTAACTTAGGGTTCCGTACTGCATGTTACTGGTATGTTGTTTTGGCTGTTCTGTGTGTTGGCAACTTAGATTTTAGGGAACAATGGAAAGGAACTGTACAGCTATTAGTTCTAATTTGCACAAATGCCTGAGTTACAAGATCATAGTTTTTTCTTCCAAATGAGTTGAAAAACAGAGATTGCCACCTATCTGTTTCACCTTTCCTTTAAATGAATGATTAACAATGGCACGTCATTAGATTAGAAGTAGGGAGTTTCTTCCCCACACTAAGACGTGTCCCAACGGTACATAACCAATTAATTATATCTAGAAATTATGGACGTCATTCCCTTTCCCGTTTTGTTATGATGATAATTTGTGTACATACTCTTCAAATTTGAGTATTTTCCTTGTCTACATAATTTTGGAGAGCTAATTTTATTATACCCATCTAATCAGTATGGTTGTGTGATGCAGGTACTCCTTCGAGGCCCTAAGAATTCTCGTGAAGCAGTGAAACACTTTGGCAAGGCTCCTGGTGTGCCACACAGCCACACCAAGCCATATGTCCGATCTAAGGGAAGGAAATTTGAGAAGGCAAGAGGGAGGAGGAACAGCAGAGGCTTTAGAGTCTGAGCTTTTAGTTATGTACGTGCAAGTCAGGCTGAGCTGCAAAATTTTGGCAAAAGGTTTTTTAGTGTTGCGGAGTATTTTTCGTGTTGGTGTTTTCTTCTTGAGCTATATTTTTTGTGTGTTCCATTTTCATATCTATTGCGGGTTCTCAACATCTAAGTTCTTCCTTTGGGATAATTTGATCTAATTTAGGTAGTTGATGTCTTGGGTGTACCTGTGCAGCCCAATCTGGAAAATTACTGGTTGGGGTCCGCTTATGAATAATTATCGGAAATTTATGATATTTTGTGGCCCAAAATTTTTGTTATGAATCATATTAGTGTTAGTTATGAATTATTATGGCTCGTTGCATATTAATTACAATAGTGAGATTCAACTAAGCATGTCTTGTCATTGCTTCTATGAATTTTTGTGGCTACTAATAAACTTTTATGAATAGTTTAGGTAAAATTTGTGGCCGTTGTTATAAGAGTTATGGCTAACCGCAAGAATTTTTTTGTATGAATTGACTTATTGTGAATTCAAAAGGCATGTTTAGCTTGTTTTTATGAATTTTTGTGGTTAGTTTATGAAGTTATTTGGCTCTTGTCCGGACACCATTACGAAAATTTGTGGATTGATTATGAAGTTTTAAATGAATTTACGAGAGTTTGTGGCTATTTTTGGTTGACCTGCTAATTACTTGATTTTACCGTTCAAAATTGATGACGTGACACGTTTTTTTTTTTTTATTAACCATAGAGTATCCAAGGCATGCTTTTGGGCCCACCCAGCCCTTTACCACTGGGCCAAGTCTTAATTTCATGACGTGACACATTCTTTGGTCACACATTGGGTGTAAATGATGTGTTTTTTTAATAGTTGTGTTGCTAACTTTTCCCAAATAATTAATAAGGATTATCTTACAATTCCACAAATAAAAAAAAAAGTAATTAAAAAAAATTCTCTTTTTGAAAAAATGTACATAACTTTTATTTTATTTTAAGTAGACTTCCATAAAATTTTACTGATTTGCCCATCGACCCTCTCTGCAGATGTAGATTTTTGGAGAGGGATAAATGGTAGTTTTAAAGAGAGAAATATGGATTCATTCACAGAATTGAGATAGAGAAAATATGAGTACCTGAGAGAATAGAGTGATCGCGTCAGAAATGCGAGTTGGATGCATATCCTTTATATTTAGTTTTTGAATAGTCATGATGTTTAGTTTCCAAATTCAAATTTAGATAATGGCTTTAGGCCAATAATTTTAAGCCACGTGTATTTTTCATATTATTTAAACCAAAAAATTCGGCTTTAGG
>BRYF01000017.1:18672500-18675000 GCA_030159135.1 Actinidia polygama
CACACATATAAAGAGGTTGCAAAATTTGAAACAAGGCACAACGAATTTACATGAACTCAATCCCAACATTTTATTACACCAGTAATATAGGATTACATTTAGAATTTTGGACAGAAACTCTCTTCCTCAATTCTAGAACACATAATCCCTTTTATAGAGAGACTTTTACAAATAGTTAAAATTGCCACTCCTAACTGCCTATGATATTTGGACAAATTACATTGTAGCTTTTTACAATAATTGCTACAGACAACATACAATCAATACAAGTGTAATAATCAAACACCAACAACTGTTTTACTTGTAATTGTCCGTGCACATGTCCCATGTTCGCCCAAGCATGCCAACGCCTGAGTCTAAATCCCACGTTTTGAGTCCATATCAATGACATGCGTTCATTTGTTCACAGTCCACATTGCAGTGCATTAAGACACTGTTCCGCTTGCGCTTTGGATCTGCCTCGAAGTATCACTGCCTTGAACATTTGCCATGTTGTAAAGACATGCCTTTCTCATGCCTTTGTCATTGGGATGATGCGAGTGCAAGATGCTACCATGCACCAACCTTTACTCATATGAAGAGATTAAGGTGCTAACATAAGGCTACTGTATCACTTACCATACCCGACGCCCATTTATCTTGAATTTAGACATGATCACCTGAAATCTGCAAACATAGAAATCGTCACCGAACAGTGTTCAGAAAGATTGGAGAGGTTTGACCGAAGGGTGCCTGGGCTGAAAAGGGACGCTCATGTTGACCAGAGCCTTGATGCGGTCAGGCCGGAACAAGCAGAAGCACCAGACAATGATCGCTCCCCAGTCAATAATATTGAAGTTATGAATAATATTGGTTATCACAAGCAAGTTTAATTATTATTTTATTATAAAAAATGCTAAAAATATATATATTAATGTATCGTAAGTATCGCATATCGCATCATGTCTTGTATGCGTATAAAAAATGCTAAAAAAGAATGTTGACAGATCTTAAAAGCAGTAACTTTTTATTTTTTTTCAGTCTTTAAAGCTGTATGAAAGTGTTTAGCACAACTTCAGCTTTTGTTTTTATTTATAAGCCAAAAACAACCTATAAAAATTGAAAATATTTAATTATTAAAATCTCCATTTTAAAAGTTTTTAATTTTTATTTTTAAATCAATAATTTTAATATAAATTCAATTATACCAAACACTACCATTCTATCACAAATGGGGCAGTTTCCTTATCCTTGTGGATTGCATCTTCTTTATTTTTGTTGTAGTAGAAACATACGTGTGGTTTTGAATTAGGATTAATCCGAATATGAGCCTACTACTTGCACACACCCACTGTTACATTCTGCTGTACCCCCTTTGTCATATCATCTGAGACCCAAAAAAATGGAGTTCGAATTCTCTACGGTGAATTTCGGTGGAGTATTTTTAAAGTGTGATTAAAATAACGACGTTTTGGTTTAAAAAACTGTGAACCAAAACGATATCGTTTTTATGGTTCACAATTCTTTTTCATTATAAATCAAAACGATGTTGTTTTGATTCATTGTAGAGAATTCGAACTCAAAAAAAGACCTCTATTTCTGCTTAATTTAAATGATGTTTTAACTAACAAAAAAAGGTTTATTGTACATATTAAATGGATATTTGTGATACTCTTCACCTTTAGATTTCATATATATTCTTATTCGTTGACTCAAAACTCAAAAGCAAGCTCAAGAGGCTAGTTGTTCTTTTAATTTTTTTTAAGAAGGGCTAGTTGTTTCCAAAATGTCTTAATGTGAAAACAAAAACAAAGAGATCTTTTTTCCCCTTTCTACTAGAAGTTTTTATCCCTTCTAACATTTCACTAAATTATACCTCAAAAATTATCTATTTTATTTTAATGTCGTCTTGGTTCACAGTTTTTTAAACCAAAACAACGAATTTGTTTTGATCACAATTTAGAAATACTCTACCAAAATTCACTGTAGAGAATCCGAACTCAAAAAAATGACCTCTATTTCTGCTTAATTTAAATGATGTCTTAACTAACAAAAAAAGGTTTATTTTACATATTAAATGGATATTTGTGATACTCTTCACCTTTAGATTTCATATATATTCTTATTCGTTGACTCAAAAGCAAGCTCAATAGGTTAGTTGTTCTTTTAATTTTATTTTTAAAAAGGGCTAGTTGTTTCCAAAATGTCTTAATGTGAAAACAAAAACAAAGAGATCATTCCCCCCCGCCCCCCTTTTCTAGTAGAAGTTTTTGTCCCTTCTAACATTTCACTAAATTTAAACTAAATTATACCTAAAAAATCATCTATTTTATTTTAATTATTCACATTTTTTGTCATTCCATCATCCTCTCAATTAGGAAAAAATAAAAAAGTAGATGCAAAATGAATAGTTCGTAGTAATTTTTTTTAAATTAAAAATTATAATAAAATTAAATTTATAAATTATTTTGGCTAGTCTAATGTGGATACTTTTTAAGATTTTACTAACTAAATTATACCT
>BRYF01000017.1:18697500-18700000 GCA_030159135.1 Actinidia polygama
CCTGTTGTCTATGTAAAGGTATCCCAATTCTGATCATTCCCATCCCACAACAAACGAATAGCACTGTTGCTTAACTACGACAAATTCATGATAAAACCCAAACGGCCGGATCGGCCGGGTCCGTCGAATTTGGACCTATTCCTAGTTGCAAGAAGCTTTTATTGACATGTGGGGGCTGATCAACTATGTCCCCTTTTATTTAAATTTTTCAATTTTTGCAATAAACAATTAACAAGTTTGAAAAAAAACAATTCAAATCCACCATTACCGGGGATGACCCATGTATGATGCTTGATCATCAACTTAATAGGCTATAAAGTAACAAGAATTAAAAGACGCAGAATTCATACCTGATGGGCCAACAGATATATTTAGTCGCTTATCATTAGGATAGATCAATCTGGCTCTGATACTAAATACATCGGAAGTTTAACTTTTATTTTATTAATCTAAGAGAAAATTTTACAAGAGTAGAGAGAACAGTGTTTTGAAATTCGGACAGGTGATCGAACCGAAAAAATAATTGGGTCACCGATTCAACTGTCGGGTCAACCGTTATTAACCCGTGATAATGTCATTAAATTATTTATTAATAGTAATAAAATATTTTTTATTTTTTTAGATTAATTTTATTACTTAAAACCAAAAATCTTGAAATTAAAATATAATTTTTTTTCTAAAACCGTGAACTGGCTAGTCAATAATCGGGTTACCGGTTCAACCGCGGGTTTGACTGGATTTGACCAAAATAGATTTTGACGGGTGACCAAACTGTTTTTATGACCGATCGACGGTTCGACCGATCGAACCGGCCAGTCCGATCAAATTTTTAAAACCATGATTGTGAGGTCCAAAATTAGAAAAAATCCAATCCAGGCCAATACTTCATTCAACACTCACCACCAACCACATTTTAGCTATCCATAAACAGTATCTATTTTTGATCTATTTATTTTTTTGTTCCCAATGTATTTGTGTGGCATATTTCAGTCCTCAATGTGTCAATTGTATCAATTTAGTCCCCAACGTTTAAAATGTTTTTGTAAACTAGCGGCGTTTTGGACATTAAAGCAATTGGTGAGAAAGGAAGCTTCTAAATGCAATCCTAAATGGTCTCAAGGCACCCCCACATTCTCAATACACCAAATCCGACATTTAGGACTCCCATTTTCATCTCAAACTTCTCAGTACACCCAGCTCTTTCAATTTCAGTGGTATCTCCCTCCCAACTCTAACCCTTCATATTTGAACTTTTCATTACAAATTCACTCAAAAAGAAAATGGAACAGCTACAATACACATATCAGAAACTGGTATATATGTTGCGCTTGTTTATAACATTACTACAATGAGTTGTAACATTCACCGCAACAAATCGTAAAGAAGTCGTAACATTCACCACAATGATGCGTAATAATGTCCATAAGCATTTTTTTAATATACTCACTCTATAACATTCACTATAACTGATCGTAACATTTTATGGTATACACGATGTTTAATATAGATTTTGCCAATAGAAAATTGAGTTTCCATTAACTAACAACCTGAAATTTATGACCATATATACATTTATTAATGAAAGGTTTTGAATTGCAATCCAACAAATATCAAGCAATCTAAGTTCCATTTATGACAGGTCGCTATCCATATTGTTCAATCATTAAAGACAATCGGTGTGAAGGTTTAGAGGACAAATTATTGTTAAAGTGCTATTGATTGGAAAAAGATACGGTAAATTGCACTAAACTCCTTGAGATTTCTGATAAATATAGTTACATCTCCTGTCGTTGTTGAAATAATACTGATATTCCTTAATTTTGATACTATTATCAAAATTTTCTCTTGAACTAACTTTTTTACAAAAATGATAAAATTGCCCTTATTTTTAGGGTTTTAATTAAAATTATTAGACATTATTTTCTTCTCGAAACATACTTATTTATTCAAATTTTCTTATAAAATCAATTATTTTTTCCAAGTTATTATTTTCTTTTGTAATAAATACTAGAAAAACTTTTTAGTAATACATGATCAATTTTTTTGTAATGACTTTTTTTAACAAAAATTTATAGAAAATTTTATTGTTTAAGAAGCAATTAAAAACTAAACTCTTTAGATCAATTTTTTTTCAAAGAAATATTACTTATTGATAACAAATAAGAATGTGATTGATAATAAATAAAATGGGGTAGTTTATAAATAAATGATGTTTGGAAGCCCTAAATCTAAAAAAAAAATCCAGAGAAAATTTTAATTATAGTTTTAAAATTTGAAAAAGTTAATGCTATTTCAGAAACTATGAGAAGGTCATTGAAATTTACCCAAATTTCACAATTGTTTGAGGACCAGAGAAAAAAAATATAATCCTAATTTCTTATCAGGAAGAGTGTAAATAGTACTTCATCCGTGCCAATTTATTATTTATTTTTGGATTTGTACCTTTTAATCAAATTAATAAAAAATATATTTTTGTAAATATTTTTTACATTAATCAAAA
>BRYF01000017.1:18710000-18712500 GCA_030159135.1 Actinidia polygama
GACTCTGACGTGCCATTAGAATCCTGACCGTTGTCCCTCGTCCAAGTTTGACCAAGTTTCAGTGCAGAAAGCCCTCCGCCGATGGTATTGATGATATTTTATCCTCTGCATCTTGTTAAAAGTGTAGGTCGAAATTACAATTTAAAAAGAAAAAGAAAAAAGAAAAGAGGAAGAGTTTGATGGACAAATCATAAATCTTGACAAAGAAATAGACGCAGACTCCGTACCTGCACAAAAACTTTTCATGGGACCCTTGAAACTGACCCATGAAGGTGTGCCACGCATACCTTTTCATGTCATCCATATCTTCCAACCACAGAAACAGGATCTCCAGACGGATTAGGAGCTAGAACTCACCCAATAACAAATAAAACGTATGCCCAACCAAGCCCAAGCCCAAGCCCAAACCCAATCCCAAAAAAAACGTTTTATGCCCAATAAAAAACCCAAAAAAAATGGAATTTTTTTTTTAGCTAAAGTAAAGTCAAAAAAGCAAAAAAAGCAAAAAAAAACTTGATTTTTTTGATAGAAAACTTTAAAAAAAAATGACTTTTAAGCATTACCAAACGGAGTCATAGTCGTGGCACTAAACAAAGCAGTCGTGACACCTAATAGAATAACGGTATTTCACTATTTGACGGAGGGAATAATTTTTTTTATTAAAATTGCCCCGTTAGGCTACTATCAAATTAGGATTTTAGATAAATATCTAATTTTCTCTCTCTCAACAGCCACCACTCACCATCCCTCCTCCGCCATGCTGAGCCATTAGGTGTATATGAGTTTCCCATTGAAAATTTATTTCTACATTCCTTAAAATGATTTCTACACTCCAAAATAGGAGTGTAGAAATCAATACCAATAATGGTGTTGATTTCTACACTCCTATTTTGGAGTGTAGAAATCAAAATTTGGAGTGTAGAAATAATTTTCCTTCCCATTTTGCTTTCCCAATTTACCCACACCATTAGATTATAAGGGAAGTTATGGAATTTGGACATATAAATGGCAGTTGAGGTTTTCTCTCTCTTTGGGGGGGCACTAACTTCTTGCATGGGTTGTATGAACCTCACCTACTATATATGAGACAGATTTCATGTTAAATATCCTCTAGTTTCTCAATTATTTTTCTTGTTCTAGAGAATTAATTTCTCCACAAGCATATCCATGATTCAACACAAACACTAATTACCAATTTTAGAAAGTTGGTCTACTTAAAAGTTGATTTCTCTTCTGTCCCTCTAATTCCTATCCATGATTCTTGCATAAAGGCAATAATTTAGGGTATCTCCTTAAAGAACGTTCCAAATTCTTCAGGTTCCTTATTCCCTTTTCTATTTCTCGGTACTCCGTATAGAAATATGATAAGATACAAATCTCCAAGTGGAATGGACACCGAAAGCAGATCAAGTTAACTCAGGACAAAAATTGTTGAGGACATGTGTAAAGAATAAGTCACACATCGAATAATTAAAAAAAGAATTGGCTCTTAATATATATTGGATAAATTCACCACTTACAAGACTTGGCCTTTTAAGTGGGTATGAGTTCCAAACAGTGTATATGGGGTCAAGACAATGTAGATGCGGACGTATGCGATTTCTCTCCAAACAGATCGAGCCTTGCGTGAACCCACGGACGGACCCTTGAAGCGAATTCTCTCCCAACAAAAATGGAGGACGACCAATCGCGATGCTATAAAAGTAATATGCATGTTTGGTTTTTGGTACAACATATATACACAATCGATCACTGGGTAGAAGATCAAGAACTAGACTATACAGATCGAGTGAAAATGGCGCCTCCAGCTGACCTGCTAGTTAAGATCGGGTTGGAGGGCTTCGGGTTGATGGAGGAGGCCATGAGGCTAAAAAATAGGCCTCCTCTTCATCAGACGCAACTCGTGGTTGCTAATTTTCCGACCCCCACAAAAGCACCACCAGCACGCCGTCAGCTCTTTTAGGCTCTCTCAATCTCTCTTATATGTATTGTCTAAGAATACTACTAATATAGCCCTAGTTTGTGCACTGGAGCTTCTACTCCCTATAGTTGTCACTACTGTAAAATTATGAAGTGATACTACTAGAAACTTCCTATTCAGGAAATGTTACCACTTGTGCTGTACCACTATGAACGAATCAATAATATAACCTCTGTATTTATGTAGTATAAATTTCTCTGTCTTAATAGCTTCCCCTTGCCAATTGCCTGACTAAATGTGTTCCACCATCAAGAGAGGTCACAAATTCAGTATATTTTTCTCAAAGTTCTTTAAAGATTGATAATAGCATTACAATAATCGATCATAACAGACAATATAATGATCGTTACACAAAAAATAATTTAACAAGAAAAAATCAGAACTTTTCTTTACCACAAAGGTCGTAACATTTACCGGTGTAACAAACTATTTTTAACATACACACCCTTGTAATCTTCACCATAAGTGATCATTACACACACCACAACTGATTATAATATTTTTATATTATATACTACA
>BRYF01000017.1:18720000-18722500 GCA_030159135.1 Actinidia polygama
ATGAAAGCTGACCTCGAGCCCTGTTAAAAGTCTCAAAATCCACAAAGTCTCGTTCAATTCAAACTTTCGGTTCTAAATCCTTGGCTTTTCATTTCTTTCCTTTTCTGTTTGTAATAGATCACTGGCTTTGGGAAACCTAAATGGCTGCAGCTAGATCGAGCTTCACCAATTTCTAGCAACAAGTTTGTATTTAGTAAAAAATTATAATTTCTCGAGTAAACAGAACAAGTAAGATAATAATATGAGTTCCTGTAGGTACGCAATCAGATTCGGATCATATATGTGAAAATCCGAGTCTAATCCGATTATTAATAAATCTTAAATCGGTATTGGTAAATTTATTTATTTTAATCTATATCAAAAATTCGTTTTAAATGGATATCCGATTCATATATTTTTTTTTCTTTTTTAAAAACAAAATCCTAACAAGTATGGAATTTTTGAATTGGGAAAAAAATTATAAATTTTTCTAAAATCAGGGTTAAAAAAGTAGATCGGATTCGAGAAATTTGATTCGAGAAATATAGATCAACCGAATTCAGATTTTATGGATTTTCGGATCGAGTTTTTATTAATGGATTCGGATTTAGGATAAATTGCAGATACCCCTCTGAACTATGACTCAATTTCACTTTACCTCCTCCAACTATAAAACTCATCACTTAACCCCCCTAAACTATTTGTGTTTTTGTATTGACCCCCTGGTCTCCCTTCCGTCAGTAAGGCGTTAAGAAATTGGATGGAAAAAGTCATTTGGGAAGCACATGGGAGGCTAGACAAAAATTTTGGACTGCAATGCCCTCATACTCTTCCCTCATGTATAGAGATGTATAAATATATAGATATATTACACTCCATTTGACCAAGATCATAAAAAAATACAACCCAACCATGGCCATAGAAGAAGCCTCCCTCTCTGTTTCTCTCTCCCTTCTTGGTTAGAACCATTGCAATATCCACTTAGAAGCAATCTCCAGGTGAAAAAGAAGAATCTCAACTCAAGCATTTCGTTGAACACCTTGCCTTCGATCCCATATCCTCTTCAATCCCCAGAAGAGAGGGTTTTGGTCATTTCTTCATATATCAAAACACATTCACCTCAACAACACACAATAACACTCGCAAAATTGGTATCCATTGCAAAGACAAGATTTTCCCAAATGAGTCTTTTCCAGCGAAGAAAAGGGAGGAGTTCGCGGAGGAGGAGGATGGAAGTGAGAGCCCCGATGCAGAATATATTGTCTTCTTGTTTATGGGAAAAACTGTAACTTCGCTCATTCCGTTAACGGTGTCCATTGAATTCTAAAAACAAATAGTTTAAGGGTGTTAAGTTTTATAGTTGAAGGGGGCCAAGTTAAACTGAGTCATAGTTCATGGGGGGCATCCGTAGTTTACCTTCAGATTTATTAGGGTTAGATCCGTATATTATCCTATCCATTTACAGGCCTAGTGTAGGGTTATATTCATAAAAATCTTGACTTGAGGAGGCCACGTTTGTATGTTACAAGGTTCTGGCCTAAGAATCCTTCAGACATTGAAGCGTTGGCTCCAGTGAAATCCGTCATCTTTCAATTCGGAATTATTCTCTTGAGGCTGCTCTGCAGAAGACTCTCTCTCTCTCTGCTAGCGGCTGGACTTAATTGATACATATAATTTGCGAGTGATTGTAGCTATCCAGAATTTACTATGCAAATGTGTTCTAATGTAGACCTCCATCGGGGAGGTCTCTCAAAAACAATATTATTCTCTATGTAACGGGATAAAATAATAAATTAAATTTTCATTTAAAACAATGGAGCTCTGATTAAATTAATCACATAGTTTGGCTCTGTTTGGGGTAATAAATTTTTTTGGATTGTTTAGTTGCTTGATTTTTGAATTGTTATTTTAAGTAATTTTTTGTTGTTTCATTAAAATTTTATGTTTTTTTGGCTCTTCTTAACGAGAGAAACCCGAAAATATAAAAAATCTCATCTAATTTAAAAAAATACCAAGTAAGAAAAAAAAACCATTTTAATTAACTTTTGGGATAAATAGGTTCTTTGGGGATAAATATAATTTCGATCAAAAAGACAAAAAAAAAAAATCATTAAAAAAAAACTATTATCCAAACAGGATGTGCTTGGATGACAGTCTTGCCCATTCAAATAAAAGAAAATTGCTTTTCCCCCACTCCCATGTTAGACCCTCCCTCACCTGACACAATTGTCCCCCTGAACAATTACTATATTGCCCCCCTGCTCTCTCTCTTTGGGGTTTTTTTTCTTTTCAGTTTTGTATTTTTTTTAGTTTTGTTTCTTTTTATTTTTATTAGTTTTTTTAAAAATTTTTTTATAATTTTTTTTTTTTATTATATGTTTGTAATTTTTTTTTAAGTTGTAGATTTTGGGAGTCATTATAATTTTGAGGGTATTTTTTTTTTTTTTTTTAGTTTAGTTTTTTTTTTAAAGTTTTGTATATTTCTTTTCAATTTTATTTTTTTTTCCAGTTTTGTGTATTT
>BRYF01000017.1:18725000-18727500 GCA_030159135.1 Actinidia polygama
GAAGTAAGGGGCTACAGGCTACAGCCCCTGGTGGGTATGATGTGGTACCGCCCCTGCCTGTGGGCAGCTAGCCTTTCACATCCACATAATGTAAACGCGGTTATGCAATGCAGCAGTCAGGAATCGAACGCGGGACCTCTGAGTGTTAACTCGCATCCCGAACGCTCGCCCTTTGCCAATACGCTATATGCCCGGGAGCAAGTGGTGAAATTCGAACTCAAGACCAAAGTCCTGGTAAGACTTACCCTTACCACGTGGTTAAGCCTCGGCTTCAAAGAGGTTAATATTTGGCTACCTTATCAAATGGTCAAACGTGATTACACTGTTTAAACTTGGCCACCACGCAAGTTGACCCACCGCCTGCTCTGAATGTCACCCGCACTCTCTTCCTAAGTTCCTACAAAAGCCACCCTTCACTCTCTCTCTCTCCTTTCCCGTAACACCCTTCAAAATACTAACTACACTTTCTACGATTCTTTTCCATAAATTCTAGAACCAGAAGAGTCTCAAAATCTTCTTTAAAAAAATGTGTGGCGGCGCAATGCTCACAGAATTCATCCCCCGTCGCGTCTCCGCCTCTCACCTCTGGCCCGATTCTCCCTTCGCCACCAAATTCAACCCAAAAGATCAGCAGTCCACTTTCAAACGACCTCAACCCAACACTGGTAATTCCCTTCGTCGTATCTATATTTGTGTATGTGTATGAGAGTGTGTGTTTTAGTATTTCTTTTTGACTGGGGACTTTTTACGAACAGGTGATGGACAAGTCGAAAACACTGTCAAAAGGCAGCGGAAGAATCAGTACAGGGGAATCAGGCAGCGTCCGTGGGGCAAGTGGGCGGCTGAGATCCGAGATCCGAGAAAAGGAATTCGGGTTTGGCTCGGCACCTTCAACACCGCCGAAGAGGCCGCCAGAGCCTACGACAGAGAAGCTCGCAAGATCAGAGGAAAGAAAGCCAAAGTCAATTTCCCCAACGAAATCCACGATTACGTTTCACCCACTACTATGCCCAGTCCCAATCTTCCTCCGAATCAAACCCATATCGAATTTGGTGACAATTTGAACCAATTCGGGCCATGCAATGCTGGGTTCTGTCGCGTCCCCTTTTCTGAGTCTGAAATTGCTTACTCTTCGATGGGTTGTGATCAAAATGAGGTGAAGGTGAAGAGAGAGGAAAATAAGAACGAGGTGAGAGAAAACCGCCAGAAAACGGCGATGATCGAAGTTAGGGAGAGAGAAGAAGTCCAAGATGAAGAGAGCGAAGTGAAGAAGCTGTCGGAAGAGCTGATGGCCTACGAGTCTTTCATGAAATTCTACCAGATCCCTTATCTTGACGGCCAGTCAGCGGCTGCTCCGCCCAATTCGGCGCCAGAAAACGTCGACGGCGCGGCTGCGGTGGAACTCTGGAGCTTCGACGATGTTACTCCTAATGGAGCCTGAAATTCATTCTTCAAAGCCCTTTCACTTTTCTTTTCTATTTTTTCATTTGTTCTTCGGTTTCTTTCTGTTTTGTTTTCTGTTTTTCTGATTTGTGTAATCTGTAAATTTGAATGAATTAAATAATTTTGTCGTTAATTTTTTCTACGGGTAATTTCCAACCATAAGGATCACAATTAATTTAAAATAGAGCTCGAGTGAACCGTGAAATGAGTGTGTTTGGCAAAACTTTTTAGCTATAATTTCTGTTTTTTTTGTGTCTTAAAAGTTGTATCGAATGTTTATTTTTACTAACAGTTCATAGGCCAAAAGGTAAAAACAACTTTAAAAAAAATAGAAGAAATTGATTTTTGCGAAAATTTATTTTGATGCTATTCTACTTGTATTTTTGGATAATCACACTTTCACATAAGTTTAATTATAACAAATATGTCAAATATAATTTCAAAAAAAGTGAAAGTTCGGTAAATGGGAGAGTATGATAGAGGGAGAGAGTATTTGAAGAGAAATTTACTTAAAAAAATAAAATTTGGAAGGAGTAAATTGTGTGAAAAATAAAATAAATACTAGGCTATAAAAGATTTACAAAGAAGAAAGCAAATTTAAAATGACAAATTGAAAATATCGGACCGAACCGAACCGTGCTTTTTGGATTGGTTCTATAGTTTAATGGTTAGGTTCTAATTTTTAAAAATTAAGAACCGGTAAATTTATTTTGATTACCTTTTTTTCAAACCGTAGTTCGAACCGAACCGGAACCGATTATATATATATGTGTGTGTGCGTGTGTGTGTACACGCACACATATTTATCTAAAACCTAACAACCGTAATTCACACATGCGTGTGATTTTTTGGCTTTCTCCAGTAAAAACATTTTCCCTTCCTATGGATATGGGATTACTCCATCCTCTTCCCATGTTAATTGGATTAAAACGAAATCGAATTAAAACTGGATCGATAAGGCAGATTAGTTTTAGTTTGGTTCTATACTTGTAATGGTTAGATTACGGTCCTCATTTTGTTCAGAACCGTTAAAAATGATTTGGATACTAGATTCTTA
>BRYF01000017.1:18790000-18795000 GCA_030159135.1 Actinidia polygama
CAATAAGTCCTGCAAACGGAATTTCCAAAATCAAGCAATCAATAAATACTTTACAAAATAGCATAGCTTTTGTACCTTTAATAGTTCCATTGCCAAAACAACCAAAATAAAGAATTTAAAAGATTCATAATTAAGGACCCATGGAAACAAATACATCCACTCAAACTACTTATTTGGCAAAGTTGACCAAATAAACACAATTGGGCAATGAATCTTTATCTTCATCTCAGCATCTTTATCTTCCAGCACTCCTCCGCTCATAACGGGGCACTTTGTGTCTGCAATGTAATTAGTAAGTAAGATACTAAGAATGTTATATGAACCGAAAACCTTTCTCGATAAATGTGAAGAATTAAAGAAACTCACTACATGAACTATATACCTTTCTTGATCTTAACATGAACTTGTCCATCCGCCCCTCAATTTTGCTATTCCCCTTATCTTGCATAATCATCCTCTCTTTTAGCATGATCTTAGCACAGTCACCTCGCCAGAGGCAATGTACGTTGCCCATGTCCAACACGCAAACTAGATGTGTCCATTTTTTTGTAAAAGTGACACAAATTAACATTGAGATACTTCTCAAGATACTCATGATACTTGCAGGACACGCATAAGAGACTCTTAGAACACTTTTTAATTTTTTTGTTAGAAAACTTTTGTGATAGTGACAAATTTAAATGATGTAATAACTACATAAATGATGGAATATAGGCGATTTTGTATTTTCCTTAGAAGAACTTGTTTGCATTTTTCATTATTTTAATTAAAACATCCATAATATAGTAAAAATGATTCTAACATATTTTTAAAATGTCCTTTGGTGTCTGTCATTTTTTGGATATCTGGCTGTCAAAGAGTTGGTGTTGTATCAGAGGCGTGTTGCTTATCCATGTTGTGTCTGCACTCATGAGTCCAAGTCCATGGCTATGTTCATATCCGTGCTACTTAGAGCCAGTCCATATGTGTAGGGTAAGCATTTAGCAGTCTAAAAGCAATCAAAACCTAAAAGAAATTCACCAAAGGAACCTGCTTATAACACCAATGCATGTTAGTGCCTCTGAGAAAGATAGAGACAACACAAAGAATGATATACATTAGATTAGAATGTTTAAAGATTTACTAACCAGGCAAAGGGGCATAAAGATTTCTGCTACTGAGAGCTAGTAGCCGGTGAACCTGAAATCTATTTTGGATAACATCCAAAGGACACACAAACATTGCTTCAATAACTCATGCACACGGAATTTCCAAATTCAAGCACAAAATCTAGACTAATAGGCACATAAGCTTTCCATAGAGAAGGTACAGTTCTTGAAGGCCCTTTTTGCTGAGCTAATGGGCTGTCATATCAGCCCACTAAATAAAGTTGGGCTTTGGGATGGAAAGAAGAGAAGATTTTCCTAATAAAATCCAGTGGGACAGTCCTAAAGTTTTTCTGTAGGGAATGCTCCTTGTTAAAGAAAATATTCTTCACCTTTTCTCAATTTTTTATAGAGGGAAATCTAGACTTGCCAGAACTCCACATCTAAATAATTCAATAGTGGTTTGCTATACAACTAGTTAAGATCATCCTCTATTATGTTAGGGGAAAGTACAGGGTACACATTAATCATATTTTTTGTAACTAACACCAGACAATTTTGTAACTAGTCACAATAATTTATTAAATTTTCATGCGTATAATAAACACTCACTCATAACTAATCAAAATAACACACAACTAACACCACAAGAAGTTGCAACAAAAAAGGCACAAAAATACATAACAAACCACACCATAAAAATTTGCAACACCTGAACCACAAAGTTCGTAACTAACCTAAAAAATTCACAACTCCACTTTTCTATGGTACACACGCATTCATAACTAGCACAACAACTCTCTCTTTGTCAATCTCTAGCAAGTTCTTGTCTTAATCAACCACTCCCCAGAAATTTGGAAGCAATTGCTATTAACTTGGCCAAGAATTTGGGCCCTCTCAAGCTAGTTATCTACATAAGTCTATCCAAACCAAGACCAAGGTGCTCGATAAATTGGAAACTGAAATTTAAGCACTAAAGACAAATACTGAATTTTAATTTGACTAGTTGTTTGATATTCACTGCAACTTGAGTACAATCCAATCAAATAGTTTATTCTGTACAGACAACAAAAGTCTGCATGGTTTTTACATCCAAGTTCTCGCAAAAGGCTTCGAGCTCGTTTTGAAAAGATAAGGCACATGAAACACAGGAGACTTACTAATATTCTAGGCTTTTCTCAATTAGTTCATCTAACTAGTATAGACAGTTGGAAGGCTATGGAATTCATATTAAAGCCTTTCAGATTGTAAGGACAACAGTGAAGATCGAAGTTCAGGAAACGACTTGTCCTAGTTTTGCATTATATCAAATCGAAAGTCTAGAATTCAATGATGTGTTTACTTTCTATGTGCTATTATTACTATTATTGTTAGAGAGTTAGTGTGTGTATGTAATGGTTATTAGTGGGTGGGAGTAGTAAATAGTGGAGTGTGTATTTAGTCATTCTTTTCTCTTTCATTATATAATATATTGTGTGTATTTGGGTAAGATAACACCCTAATCTCACTCTTTTAGCCAAAACAACATGATATTAGAGCACTCATTCTAACCCTAATACCTAACCTGACCCGACATCTGGCGACCCTCGTGACCTTCGCCGACCTCCAATTGGCCTCTTTGGCCTTCGATTTGCTCAGCCTGACTCCAATCTACCCTTTAGGGCTCTGATTGGCCCTTCAAGCTCCGATTTGACTTCTGCGACGTTCGACAAGTTTTGATTGGCCCTCTAGGGCCTTGATTTGGTGTTACCAGGCTCTGATTGGCCTTCTAAGGGCTTGATTCAGTTAGCCCAGATTCGATTCAGGCTCCTAGGGCCTCGACCTAGTTCGATTGAGTTGTTGGGTGTTCGATTTGTTCAATCGAGCACTTGTTTAATTTTGATTGGCTCTCGTTGAGCCCACTTGCTGCTGTTCGTGACTTGTTTTGGGGTTGTCCATGGTTCGTCTCACTTCATTGACTATTTTTATGGTTGTGTACTGCCCATTCGTTAGGTACCTTGTTATCTGAGTTGTTTCGGAGAACCTGGTTGGCTCCGTTGTAAGTTAGTGGTTGGTTGTCTGTTTCACTGCTGTTTTTTGCTACATTGATTCTTTAATTTGCTTTGGGTTTGATATCCTTGTTCGTTGTTGCTTTGGTTTGCTAGGTTTTTTTGGTTGATGGTTGTTTGCTATGTGTTTGCCTTTTTCCTCATTGTTTGAGTGTTGTTCGAGGATTCGTATCGGCTCTAACAACTTGTTGATTGTGGTGTGGTGCCCAATCGTTGTGTTATGAGCTAGTTGCCTACTCTATTTATTTTTGGTTGTTCATTGATGGTTTAGTTGTTGTGCCTTTTCATTTCATTGGTTGGTTAGTTGTTGTTGATTAATGCTCTTGGGCTTTTGCTATTGTGGATACTAAGTCTGCTACTACTTTTGTTGTTTATCGTATTACTATTCCTGCTTTTTTTTATTTTTCCTAGTGGTTCTGCTCTGAGCGTTCTGCCCAAGGTTCTAAAAATCGCTAGGCGGTAATCGGGCGGCCAGGGGGGGCCTAGCGCCTAGGCGGGGGCCTAGGCGGTTTTTTATTTATTTATTTATTTATTTATTTAGAGAATTAATATTTATTAAAAACAATAATAAATTACTAAATATCAAATTCTAACAAAGAAATGACATCAAAATAGTTGAGTTCACAATTCAATGTTGAATATTATTAAGAGGAAGATATAAATGACAATTTATGTCTCTAAAATACATAGAAATTAGAAATTAAGTCTCTAAAAAGCACTAGGTGGTAAGCGGGCAGCCGGGGGCCTAGCACCTAAGCGGGGCCTAGGCTCGCCTAGGCGGCCGGGGGGGGCCTAGCGCCTAAGCGGGGCCTAGGCGGCCGATTTTTAGAACAGAGGTTCTGCCTTAGCTATATCGCTAGGTCTTATTGCCCCCTAAGAGTAGACTAGGTTGAGGTGGTCATACTGGGAGTGATTACTCACTAGGTTGTCATACCTATGGCTGTGGTGGTGGTCGTGGTCACCCAGTTGCTCATCAGGTTTCTACTTCGGTTTTTGAGGATTCAATGGTTTGTATCTCTGTCTCGAAGTATCAACTTCTCTTGGTTGCTAAATCTACCACTGCTACTCTAGCCCAAATAGGTGCTTTCGCTGCTTGCGTGGTTACACATATCCCATGGGTTTTTTATTCTAGTGCCTTTAATCACATGACTGGCTCTACTTCGATTATTTATGATGTTCCCATTTCTCATTGTCTTCATCATGTCACCCTTGCAGATGGATCCACCTCGCATATAGATGGTTTGGGTATCACTAATTTGCCTTCTTCCCTTTCATGACCCCTTCCGTCTATTATGTTCCTAAATTTTCTTTTAATCTTTTGTTTGTTAGTAAACTTACCTAGTCAATGAATTGCTCAATCACTTTCTTTCCTATCCATTGTGTATTTCAGGATCTCCAGATAGGAGGAAGATTGGTGGCGACTCTAAGCGCAATGGCCTCTATTTTGATGCGAACATTTTTCTTTTTGTGGTTCTCTGATTGACTGTTGACCTTTACTAATTACATTGTCGTCTTGGTAACCAGTCCCTACAGAATTTAAAGAAATTCGTTCCCTCCTGTCATGCTCTTCAGTCACTTCCTTGTGAAGTCTGTGAGTCAAGTAAGCATATTCATGCGTCTTCCCCCCCCCCTCGTGTTGAGCGTTGTGTTTCTAGTCCCTTTCACTTAGTTCACTCATATCGGGTGCGGGTGCGGGTGCGGGTGCGGGTGGGGGGCTCTTTGGGTTCCCTCCCGTTTAGATTTTTTAGTATTTTGTTATTTTCATTGATGATTATTCATGTGTCATGTACCTTTACCTCATGAAGGATCGATCTGAGTTGTATTCCATTTTTAATTCCTTTTATAATGAATCAACATGCAGTTTCCT
>BRYF01000017.1:18837500-18840000 GCA_030159135.1 Actinidia polygama
TACCATTCTTTGATTTGACATTGAAAGAGAATCAGAAGTGGGGCTTATGCAGCTGGCAAGTGACTTCATGGGGTGGGCTATTTTAGCGGGCTGTCTTTCAGGACAGAATGAGTTTGGACTTGGCTACCTTAAGAATGGAATTTTTGGCAGAGCTAGTCCCATGAGACTGCATTGTGCCAAGTTACATCTTGGTTTATGAAGAGTAGGAAGGTTGAATTTTTGGCAACCTACATTTTAGGCTAGGTCTAAATATGTAAACAATGGCGGAAATACCAAAATACTAGAGACGCATAACGTGGAATAAGGAGCCCATCCCAATCCATGGAGAAGGGGACCTAATTTGCAGAGGTCGTCAAAGGAGGCCTTAATTGGCAAGACATTATAGCAACTCTCTATGCCTTTCGTAATACTCTTCGTAGCTTGTTAGTGTGCACATTAGGTGCCCATGAAAGGGGAGGCTGGTGCAGACAGGATAGTGCACTGGGTGGTTAGAGGTTACTTGAATTGTTGGGGAAACAAAGTGTTCGGCAGAGAGAGTATATCCTCCTGTCCATGGAATGAGATTGAGACAAGATCACTTCCTTGATACTAAAAAGGCAAATGCGGGAGTATCCTTGATAGGTTGTATGTTTGAACTCAAACATCACCGTTGCACTTTTTATTATGCTTTGTGCTATAATTTCATCACTTAAGTTTCGCTATTTTCCCTTTCAAAAAAAAAGTTCCACCATATTAGTAACAACTTCTGTTATCATTTATTGAAAGCCATATTTTTAGTTCCAACTTCCAACATGGTTTCAAGTAACTATCTTTTTCTTGTATTTAAACAGGACACATGTCCTGGCAGTTGACACCCCCAACTGCCTAAAGAAACCTGTCCTAACACAAGCCTGACACCAATGCAAGCCAGCAACTGCCCATGCCAGCCTTTAGGACAAGTGTCCATAAAATGTTTCCTGCGAATCCAAGTGTTTCATGCATTTACAGTGGGCCTACATGTATGTATGTACATGTTTGTATACAGGATAAACTAGTATTGATTAGAACTTTATTCTTTTGGTATCATGATCTGATGAATTTCCGTACTTTTTAATTATTTTTCCACAGCATTCCCTTGACACGGACCTGCAAACACTTTCCATGGAGCTTTGGAAAAAACAATCAACATAATTGAAACGTTTACAGCAGCAGAAAGAGGTTTGCATATAATCACTGCATGGTTAAAGTTAAACACACAAAAACACTCTTCCCTATTTGCTTAATACATACGTGTAAAGATTACTTGCTTGTGGGGAAATTGTAGATAGATATCTTTGGTTGTTTTTCTCTGAAATTTCCAAAATCCCCATATGCCAGTGTAGTCTGGTTCGATTCAAATTACTCGACAGTGCTGGAACTATTTGATGTTGAACCATTATTGATTTGTTTGCTTTATTTTGTAGGGACATGATGGTCTTGATTTGGAGATGAACTTGAACAGGAAGATACCTAGATCAGAAGTTGATGATTCTGGAGATGTGGTAAGCGTCTCTCTCTCTCTTTTTCTCTCGGGTGTGTGGGGTGTGTGGGGGGGTCTCTGCCGTTTCCCATAGATAGTTTTAGCAGTTCACTTGACATCATCTTCTGGAATCAATGAGCATACCCTGTTTGGGAAATCAGAGTTTAGGAATTCTTTGTTGCAATATAACAATTATTTTAACTCAGACATGGTAATCCACAACAAACAAGTAGACCCTTAACTCATGCTTTATATTTGGATTATGTTTGACAATAATGGGAACCCTGACATCGTGCACTTAATCTTGGTAAGTGAAAAAGAGTGAAAACTTCACTGCTGAAAGGGAAGGAGAGATCAGTCAGGTAACTGAAGGCAATTTTCTCCCTACCTTTAGTGTTAAATCAACTCTTTGTGGTCCTTTTCTTAACTATATATAAAGATTTTCGTAGGTTTTGGAATCGGTTAAAGAGCTGGCCCAAATCATGAAGGATCTGTCTGTCCTTGTGATAGACCAGGTTGAAGCAGCATACTTACGCTATTATGTACATGCTTTCTTAGAAATCCACGGTTGCCTAACTTTATATGTTCTACAGGGCAGGGCACGATTGTTGATAGGATAGACTACAACATTCAGAATGTTGTTGTATTGGTTGAGGAAGGATTTAAACAGTTACAGAATGTTTCTCTCTCTCTCTCTCTCTCTCTCTCTCTCTCTCCTACGCACACACATGAACAGACAAGCGCGCACAATTAACACTTCCTCTTATCTTTTTGTGCCATGATTCCTAGAGTTCACTACATGTCGTGCGTGTTTGCTACTTTGTTACTAGTTTCATTATGATGAATTCCTTTCCTTGTGTCACATCAACGTGGTGTTTCTAAATTGGTATATTCTTGGACCATGTCCCTCGGATGCTGTCATGTTAATACATTGAAATTTCAGGCAGAGAGAAGTCAGGCGAAAGGGGGGATGGTGAGATGTGCAACGGTTCTGGTTATAAT
>BRYF01000017.1:18867500-18872500 GCA_030159135.1 Actinidia polygama
CCTTTGTGAAGTTATTTTCCTCGATAGCCACGATACCTAGCAGTCCGTACGTCCTACGCCCCTACCCTCCAGCCTGGCTTTCCAGTGGGTCGGACCAAATCCAAAAAGGCCCGAACCGAATCGACCCGCCCATCAGTCTGATAAAAGCAACACGCAGTTAGTTTCTCCAGAATTGGGCATCATAATCGTGCGACGCCCACCCACCAAAAAATGTACCCAGCTTTTCTACAGTAGTGCAAATTCAAGTATTTAGATTTATTTTAAAATTATTTTGATGATTCAAATCGTTCGTATTATATATTTTATTAAAAAATTTAATTTTTATAAAAAAATATGTTAATTGAATATAAATCAATAATTTATCGATATTAATTTATAATAAGATAAGTAAGTATAATCATGTATGCTGCACTCATTTTTTAATTAATGAAACATTATTAAACTGTTATTGATTTGTATTCAATCAACATGAATTTTTACAGTATGAATATTCACGACGAAGACTACAATGTGTAATGTTTAAATCAACAAAATTTAAATAAACTTAAAGTATTTGAACTGTACACGTGAATTAATAAATTTAGAAGCTATCACCCAAAAAAAATTCAGAAAATCACTAGAGGCTTCTAAACTTCTAAAACCCACTTACTAATTTGAGTTATTCATCTTGCAAGACACACCATTAAATTTAAATTTGTGTATAAAAAAAACTATGTTAAAAATTTAATTTGTGTGCTAATTGCATCACTTTTTTCTTAAAAAAATAATTACAAATAGAACTATCTCGATGAGTAAAGTTTGTGAGAGCTAAGTGGAGTAATTCATTTGCGGACCCAATTTTTGGGTGGATTCCGGTTATCAAAATAGTTGAGTTATGTGTGAAATGAGTTTTCCTCTGTGAGTAGATAACCGTCGTGTACTTCACTTGTTCAAAATGGATAAGATGTGAATGATAAATTATTTACTCAAGTGCTACCATTGATATGAAGAAATATGAATAAAGTTAAAAAAATCCCTCATCACTTGGTTGAATTTTTTAAAGTGTTAATATATACCAAGCTAACACTAATAGGACGAGTACTTAGAGCACTAAAGTTTTAATAGAGGGAGTTATAGACAAAGTGTACATTGGACACTAGCTTTCATGCGCATGCGCAACTTGGACGATGGACTCGATTAGAGACACATTATGCACTTTGCGCATGATGCGTTGAGGTGTACTGAGTAATTCAATGATTGTTTTTTTTGCCCTATAATATTTAATTATTGAATAACTCACAACTTCATTCCTATTCACTGAAAGTCATAACATTTCAATTCTGGTAACAACAGCCAAAGAATTAGATAATTTGTTGGTTAATGGAGTTATTACAATGGTGAAGTAAAATTATGGCCTTTTAGTTGCAGCCTAAAAACTTATAAGTTTCTAGAATCTCCTGCAAGTTCATTGCACAGAAATTCGAGAGTTCATCAATGAAGAAAAATCAATTGGTTTATGGAATCCTACATTAGAGTCTTATTGAGAGAGCAACATTATTAATTGGTTTACCGAGCACACAGAAGTCGTGCTAATTTCTATGCCCATAACTGTTGCGTACTGGGAGACAGACGTCAATCAAACGTAAGAACTAGCGACAGGGCAATTTTTGTCTTAAAAAGACAATGTTGAACGCTTACCTCGATTCATTGTTAGTTTTTTATGTTAATTATTTACTATTTATTATTTATTTAAATACATAATTTATAAATTGTAATAATCTGATGGACTAGATTTCATATTTAATTTATAATTTATTTTTCACATATAATTCTTGAATAACAGTAGGCACGTCCTAGTACGCGCCAAGCTACAATATAAAAATAGACAAACCCTATCTCACATGATAGGTATTGTGGGAGAATAAAATATCATACTTTATTTCGGCCGAGCTGGGGCGAGCGTTGCCGCCGTACTATAAGATTCATAGCAAGTTCAGACAGCATTTTCGCACGCGAAGGCTCGATTGATGAACTTGTCCAGGTGGAGATGCCCAAGGCCACATTTTAGGGTCAGACGGTAAATTCAACGACAAGTTCCTTTACCCCACGCACGCATGGGTCAAAACTTTAATAATGCGATGGGCTAGCTACCAGCTCGCCTTAGGAGAATGATTGAGTCAGTCGTCTACTCCCTGACATGGCAATCGGTTCGTCCTTGTACGCACCAAGCTGTACTTTAAAGACAAACACTCTCTCACAAGTGAGCAATACTCTTTTTCTCTATCTAAAATCAGAGCCAATAACTATTTTCTTGCTTTTTCTCTTTCTTTTTTTTTTTCATAGACCTAACTGTCAAAAAGTCATTTCCGGAATAATTTCATACGTTTTTTCTCACTGTTACTATTTTGCAGGTATATATCGTGTTGCAGTGCACCAGAATTTGCTAGTGTTTAAATTTAATTTTCTGCCATCCTCACAACCCAAAAGTAGTATTTACACAACTCTTATAAAAGAATTTGCATACATATACGAGTATAAAATATTTATGTTAATTTTATGTTGGGCTTAAATATAAAATCGGACGTCGGTGGAGAACGAAGGATGTGTCGGGCATGTTTAAGTTATTAAACACCTTTCGGCTTTCTGTCCTGTCCCACACCGAATATGAAGTGATAAAAATGGTGAAGTCCTTTTGTTTCTATTTGTGCGCTGACGTTTGATGTTGTTGGTGGGGTCGCTTGATTGCTAGACTAAGAGCATTTTGGCTCGATACTCGTACGCTCAGTATTAAAAATCGATTAGACATTCGTCTTACAGCGTTCACGTAGTCTCTCGTTAAATTATAAATTAAAAAATATAAATTTTATTTTAATTAATTATTTTTCAAAACGAACTTCATTAACTTTTTTATTCTAATTTTTAAAAGATATATATTTTTAAAATGATCATATTTTTAAAACGATTATATTATTCAAATGATGGTAATTTTAAAAGTATTTTTTTTTAAACGATGATATTTTTTTCAACTCATATATTTTAATTGAACGATATACGGATAGAATAATCAAGTTTTAAAAAGTGAATTGATACAATTAGAAGTAGAAGGATCTAAACAAAAATATTTAAGTAAAAACATAGTTGTGCAAAATATAATTTATGATTTAAGTAGCATGTAAATAGTGAGTAAGCATCATAACAAATACATTTTTGTAAGTTATTTTAACTAATCTGACGTAAAATATATTTTTAATTTTCATTGACTGAATTAGCAAAAAATAACTTTTAACCAACTTAACGTGAATGCTCTTATAGATGATTTTTTCAAAGAACTTGATGTGGTCCGAAGCATCACCATTTTGTTTCGGTTAAAATATCAATCGGTACCAGTGATACCGGTGAGAGTACGGGTAACCGGAAATCAAATATTTTTTTATATAATTATTTTTTAAATAGAAAAGTAAAAATTTTTATTTATTTTTTCTATTCTCCCTTAATTATTAAAATACATTACAAAGAGCTCTTTGCTACTACCACCAACCATGCACTCTCTGCACATCCCTTTATTTTTTTCAAGTACTTAAGATTAAATGTTAGTGGGTTATATTACATACGCACATATAAAATAATTTATAACAGTAAATTTAAAATAATACCCAATATTTCACATGTTTCAATATGTACCGTACCAACAGAAATACCGATACTTTTGTTGGCATTGTATTAAAAACCTTGATTTAGTCCATACATAATGAGTGAACTTTACCATAAATTTTTATATTTCTCAACTTTAGGAAATTCCTGTTCCACCTACATTTGGGTAACATCACATCGCGTGATTAGTGCCTGCAAATTGTTATTGGCCTCACCACTAATCTGATGTGATCAATACGTGTAAAATAAATGTTACACAATCAGTGATAAAACAAACTTATTGGATGACCTAGTTAGTAAATTCGCGTACTATACATGTATAATACGTGTTTTGTATGAATAATTAAAAAAAACTTGTTTTTTTGTTCAATTTTAAAACATAACACAAAAGTCGTGTATTTTTTAGAATATCCAAATTAAACACATTTTATTCGATAATAGTACAAATTGTATGAAAGAAATCGATTAACAAAACTGAGAAAACTCCGAAAAACTACTTAGAAAGTAAAGCACGGTCCATAAATATATTAGAGTATTCACGTCAAGTTGTTGAATATAGTTTTTGGCAACTTTAGTTGTTATGGTATTCAGCTCAATATTCCAGAAGAATCTAGAATGTGACAGAAAGTTCTAGACCATTATTGAAGGATCTGGAACCCTCGAGAAGCATAGAGAATTCCGGAAGAGTCTAGAATATGACAGAAGGTTCTAGACCATTATAGAAGAATTCGGAATCCTAAAAAAATCTAGAGAATTTCAGAAGAGTCCAGAATGTTCCAAAATATTCTTGAGGGAACTAGAAGACTCAATAAGCTTATAGAAGAATCTAAAAGATTAGAGAAAAACCTAGAAGGTTCTGGGGATTCATTATTGGACTTGAGGAGTATTTGAGAGAGTTCTAGGCGCTTCAATTGCACCTATAAAAAAAAGGTAAACTCTTGTATTTAGACACAAGAAAGCTAACAAGAAATCCAAAAGTGATACACTTAGTAAGTGAGTGAGTGAGACAAAGTTGTGTGAGAGTGCTTCTAGTGTTCAAGTTCTATAATCATGGAGTATTATAGACATTTGGTGTTCCACTGTGGGTTCAACTACATCTAATAAAGGTCTTGGTGTAAGTTATAGGCGGTAAAGAAAGATAATTTTATCTCATTGTAAATTGTACTCACTCTTTTATTTAGTGGATTGATTGAGCCCGACCAGTTGATATATTGCCGAACCACGCATACCTTGTGTTCTTGTCTTATTTTTTTCTACTTTATTTGACTTAACATAATTTTATCATTTTTATATCGTGGAACCAACATTAGTTAGTAAAAATCTTTAAAATTATCCAAAACAAAATAGTTAAATAGTCTAAAATTTTAGTT
>BRYF01000017.1:18877500-18887500 GCA_030159135.1 Actinidia polygama
TAGTATTAACAATACCACCATTTGGGGATATTAACAATACTATCGAACTATTAGTCCGGCTACATATGGCCAAATTAAATGCGAAATTAATGGCCTCACGGACTATTAATCCCAATCTCCCCTCCCAATTTGGTTATTAAACACGGCCTATGAAAATTGTGAAGTAGTCTTGAAGTGTAAAAAGAACGTCGTTGGTACATAACCCCAAAATTCACCTCATATATGGGTGAGAGAGAAAGTCTTCTGCAATCATTATTAATTCGTACGTGAGTGTACCATGTGCGTACTCCAACTCTGAGCATTTAGGGTATTTTTTTTAGAAAATGCTATGGGTACCCCAAATGTTTCATCTTAAATACATATTTGGGTGAGGTGGAGCATTTGAATTGACTGACATGACTGGATGGACCCCACACCCAGACAATCCAAATGCTCTACCTCACCCAAGTGTGCATTTGAAGTGCAATATTGAGGTACCCATAGCACTACTCTTTTTTCTTTTTAACTTCAATTCCAAAAGACGCTTTCCAATGAAATTTTCTTGCCAAGCTTATATGCATTTTTTTGGAAAGTTTAAAATCTATAACTTTTTTTTTTCTTAAAAATTATGTCAGATTATTTGGCATAACTTTCGCTTCTGCTTATGAATATAATTTTTTTTTTAAAACTAAAAAAAAAAAATTGATTCTTAAAACCTTCATTTTTAAAACTTTTCAATTAAACATCAGTAATATTGTCGTAGTGATATGCGTAAAAACTATATAAACTTGAGTAAAATTATATTTTACGTATTTTATAAAAAAAAGTGCATTAACATGACCAAAGTAGTGGTTACTGAGATTTTTTATTTTTTAGCCCTTGCTAGTCTAGAAGGAAAGAATCGAGAGACTTGAAATTATCTCATCATAATCGTACATAAGAAAATCTTTTGTTCAATGAGTAATTACTCAATGAGTCAATGGTATCACGCAGAGGTGTAATCGATTCGATCGATTTGTTTTTGAGAGAAATTATGAGTTCAAACTGAAAATTTCAATTTATAGAAATGTGAAATCAAATAGATAAATTGAATGGTTCAGTTAGAGGGAATTCGATTTAATTATTCGTTTTTTATTTTTTTGTGTGTGTTTAGGCCAATTTTTTGAGCCTCCAAAAAAAATTCACTTAATAATTATATTTCAAATCCAAATTTTTACCAATTGAGATTTATAAAAAAAACATATTAATAAATGGTGAAGATTTAGATCTAGAAATAGACAATGAGATTTATGAAACATGTGGTGGCTTATATAACTTTCGTTTGGTTCAGTTTGATTTTAAATGATTTGAGATACCATAAATAGTACCTAGTCAAAAAACATCAGTTTTTCAAAATTTTAAATCAAATAGATTGACAGCTCTACAAAACCAAACTGAACCTAATTTTTCGATCGTTTTTTAGTAGGTTCGGTTTTCTTGTTTTTTCTTACACTCCTAGTATCGTGTTGTGTCATCGTATTCATGTCTTGTCATTTCAGAGTCCTGTTAAAATTTATTCAACAATAACTCGACCCAATTACTTGCTCGTGTTATTGTGTCGAGTTATTTTCGGTCTGTGTCCGATTCGTGTCGTGTTAACGGGTCTTGCTAAAAATATTCAGTATTTGTTAAAAAAAATATAAACTATATATATAGATAAATTAAATATTTTTCGATTTCATCAACTAAATCTCCACTGAACAAAAGTATTCAAAAAAATATTGATTATCAAATCAATTCTATTTTTTTGATTTCAAAAGTTAAATTACATTCTATAATTGTTATGTTTGTACGTGATTTACTCCAAATCAATGAACAAAATGAATAATGTATCCTTAAATGAAAAACAAAAATATTTGAATGTATTAAATATTGATTAAATAATTAAAAATTATTTCTACATAATTTTTTATCAAGTTAGATGGGTCATATCTAGGTTGAAATTGAACCATGTAATGCCCCCGTTAGTAGAAATATTACTAAAATGTATAAGTAATCATTCATTAAACGGGTTATGCGTGTTATATTCGAGTTAAGAGGGTTTGACACAAACCCGACATGTTTATTTTTTATGTTATCGTATCGTGCCATATACGTGCTTCGTGTCATAAATAACCAATCTTAATCTGCTAACTTCATGTACAATTCGAATTGTATTATTGTGTCACGTCGAAAATCTCCACTTCTACCTAGTATCAAGTATAAGGTACGAAACACCAACTCAGCAGAGTGCTCCACCACCATTAAAGTTAATAATTACAAATGGGTGGAGGAAACCAAATTCAACACAAGTCAATGGGGGTGAAAGAGTGAGAGATAATATTCCCATTTTAGAACACTACAGATACTCAGAAAACTAGTTTAGAAATTTACTTTAAAAACGCAGGTGTATAGAATAGAATAATCCCGAAGTTGTCCTGGCTTTTAAGTGATACTCCATCTTTGTTGTCACATAGTATCACAATTCAATTACGACACGACTGATGTTGACTTTTCAAAAAAGGTAATTGAATTCGCCACTTAAGATTATCTCATCTCACTTATAAGTTTATTATTTGTTAGTTATCCCATATCATCAACGTCACATATAACGGTATAACCGAGCAAAAACCCAAACGGACCGCTTAACCGAGTGTGCGTTGCGATGGCTGCGTACATTCATCCCAAAACAACCACCACTCTTAATTTTCTGATAATCCTACTTCGTTACGAAGCAAGCTCTTCGACATGACCATACAACTTCATTTTTGGGTAACATTTTTGAATAAATTTTCAAAGTTTCTAGCATATCTTGTAAGACAGTGCTAACACAATGTCCATCATGACATCCAATATTTTCAATTTACCATTAGGCGAGATAGTAAATGACTATATTTTGATTAAAAAATTGTATAACATAGACGCTCTCGTAACGCTCGATCTCGCTCTCAAAATATTTTGACAGAAGACACTCTCGCATACTCGCTCTTGCTTGCGCTCCCGTTTTATGTGATCTAGCTTCGAACAGTAGCAGAGAATTGAGCATAGCTAGGTCCATTGTCAAATTTGGTAGTTGGGAATTTGAAAGCAGACCAAACAAAGAAAAAAAAAAGAAGGAAAGAAAGAAAAACTTGGTCTATATCTCTATGTACACTATTTTTGGTACAAGCAATCGATCGATGACAACTACTACTAATTTATTACAAGTAGCTTTAATGAATTGGCCTACTTGCTACACAATCTTTCTCTCACTATTGGAACAAAACAGATGGGGGATTCGGATGCTAACTCATATACAGCAGGTACGTGAGTAGCAGCGCGAACGTCAATTTCTTAAAATAGTATGAAAATAAAAGCGTCTGCAGGGTGTCGAAATAAAATAATATAGTGAATTTATATATTTATTTTTAAAAATAAATAAATTATAAAAGTTGAATATTGTTGATCATTTTAATATATAGATAGATAGATAAATAAAAATATTACAAGATTAGTTAAAAGAAACAAAAGTATGTGTAAATTATAAATGTGGCGGTGTTTCTTTGCATGCCATTATAGTTTTTGCTATTCAATTAAACTGTTTTATGTATAAATTATAAATTTCCTCTTATAATTCATGAATTAGGCCCAACAAATTCGTGAAATTACCCCAAACTCCGGAAAATTCCACCCAAAAAATTCCAACCTGAGGGTGTTTGGTGTAACTAAATTAATATTAGAATTATTTATTTAAAAATAAAAAGCTGAAAAGTTTTAAAATAGAACTTTTAAAAATCAGTTATTTTTTAATTTTTATAAGTAATTTTTAACCCATAAACAAAAACATAAATTGTGTCAAACGGGGCGGAGCCAGAAGATTGGTTCAGTGTGATCAAAATCAGTCAAGAGATTAGTTCAGTGAGATCAAAATCGACGTCTCTTTTATTATCATTTTTGGCTGGCAGCAAATTCAATTACTCTTCCACAAAGTAGTCAATGCCACTATTAGTAATTTAAAGTTTGGGCAACTTTTTAGAAGTCCAATAAATTTGGGCAAGGTTCCCATATGAACAAACTACGACTCCTATGAAATGGGTTGGTGTCGCAGAAATCATTGTGACCCATGTCTTTAAAAGGGAATTGCAAGAGAGAGTTTTGATTTGTCAATTACAACGATGGGTTATGGGCCCCAGTTTGGGATATTATTATTATTATTATTATTATTTATTTATTAGTAAAAAGATATTTATTATTTAATTAAAATTTTATATTTTTTCGGTTATTCATAACGAAAGGAATTCGAAAATATAATTTTATTTATCTAATTCGGAAAAAATTCACTTAAAACCAAAAAGCTATTTTTATACAACAACAAAAAAAAAAACTATCTAAAATGAGTTTTTTGCTTGTAGTGAACCTTTTTTTCATTTTAGATGATTTTCTTTTTATATTTGTAGACTCCTCCAGTGAAGAATCAGAAAAATATAAAATTTTGTACAAACGAAAAAAAAAATTAAGTAAAAACAAAAAAAAACTCGAAACAAATAATAGAAAAACAATTATTTTTGCGCTGAGGACTACATATGCTTTCACGCCTTAAAGTTAAAATTAATCGTTGAGTATGTTTGGTAACGTTTTTACTTTTTTATTTTATGTTTGTTTAGTTTTATTTATTTTTTTGTAAAACAGAAATTAAAAATATATTTGTGTTCACATTTTTTTAAAACTATTTTAAAACAAAAATATTGTGGTGGTGGAGGTGGAGATGGAGATCGTGGAGTAGGCGGTGGCGGTGAAGGGTTGGATGAGAGGGTGGTAGATGCGGTGATTTTGTAAACAAAACAAAACACTAATTTTCAAAAATAGTGGTAGTCATTTTTAACCCATAACCCATCTAAAAACAAGTTTTTCGCTTGTAGTGAACCTTTTTTTCATTTTAGATGATTTTCTATTTATATTTCTAGACTCCTCCAGTGAAGAATTAAAAATATAATATTTTGTACAAACGGCAAAAAAATTAAGTAAAAGCAAAAAAAACTCGAAACAAATAATAGAAAACCAATTATTTTTGCACTGAGGACTACATATGCTTTCACGCCTTAAAGTTAAAATTAAGCGTTGGGTATGTTTGGTAACGTTTTCACTTTTTTATTTTTTGTGTTTATTTCATGTTTGTTTAGTTTTATTTATTTTTTTATAAAACAGAAACTAAAAATATATTTGTGTTCACATATTTTTAAAACTATTTCAAAACAAAAATATTGTGGCGGTGGAGGTGGAGATCGCGGAGTAGGCGGCGGCGGCGAAGGATTAAATGAGAGGGTGGTGGATCGCTCATAACAACATCATGAATGGCCATGATAGGATCGATTCGAGCTTGCTCAATACTCGAATAAAACAAAATTATTGAGATCCAAATCTTAGAAAATTATTAATAAAATATATGAATTATTCATCCAAATCACGTGTCTCGTACCTAATTATTTATCTTATTTCCATTTTCCATTTCGTTGACAAATTTAAGATCCATACATAATAACATCACGAATGGGCCATCATCCCAAAATGTCACGGTGGATTCCATCAAGTACGGATCCGGGGCGGTTGGGCGATCGCTATTCCAAGATTTTGACATTTTATTATTTAAAAGTTATTTAATTTATACTTGTCTCTCTGTTAAGTTAAAATTCTGCGTCTATTCTTGAATTTTATGTTATGATTCGTTCGTTCTTGCTCAATAATAAAAAATATATACATAAAAATGCAATTAATTAGATAATATGAACAATTTAGATTACCAACTTTCAATAAGGAGATAGATAAATACAAAAAAAAGAAAAAAAAAAGAAATTTATTTCTACACTTCTTGGAGTGATTTCCACACCAATAATGGTGTTGATTTCTACACTCCTATTTTAGAGTATAGTGTAGAAATTACTTTTTGGAGTGTAGAAATCATTTTCCAAAAAAAAAAAAATGCAAAAGAACAATTTTATTGATTTTATTATTACTCCATATTTTAGAGTAATGACAAGTTTCATACCCTTTCACGGTCGACAAACAATCTGGGGGCCGATCTTCTCTGCATCGCGGGCCACCAACTGTCCCTGCGCCGCCACCAACGACTTGTAGATCTCTACAATCATCTTCTCATCGTACTCCTTGAGTGGACCCCTCCCGAATCCGCCGCCGACAGGGCCTCCATAGCCACCGTTGATCACGGGCGAGCTCGCGATCCGGAGCATGAAGTTGACGTAAGCGTCGCGGAGGCCGATGAGGAACTTCTTCGGAGAGAACCTGAGCCTCGGTGTGATCTTGATCCGCCAGAACCGCCTCCTCCGATTGGAACCGGACCGGCCGAGCTCGGCACGGTTCATGCGGCGGCGGCCGGTAACATTGAGACGGTCGTAGCCTCGTCTCCGCCAGTAGCGCTTGAGCCCTTTGTACACTCTGGCCGACACACCGTCCATTATTTGTTATCTGTTGTGTGCTGATTCTTCTCTCTCTGTACGTATTGTATCAAACCATTGTGTTTATGAGAGAGAGAGAGAGAGTTTAGGGGGGGATTGTGGTTCAATGAATTGTGGCACGAAAATAAGATAAAAGGAGAGAGGTTGGGGTGGTGGAGTCATAAATGAGGTGCTAAGCTGTATTTCTCAGCTGTCACTGGCTGGGAAGTTGGGAACATTATTCAGTGCAACTGTGTCATCGCACAATATCTATTCTTAATAATCATATCATATCCCTTCATTTTGTATATTTGTTAATTTATTTTAAGCTAATGATTTTTATACTTCTAATTTATTTATGAACACAGCTTCTCTGGAGTTGTGTGGTGTAGACTGCACTGTTTAATGATCCAAATCGTTTATATTGTAGACTCTGTCGTGATGGTAAAAAATTATATTGATCGGATACAAATTGATATCTATTTTGTACGATTTTACAACTTAGTAAATGAGTATGACACACATGATTATATATATTTATCTTGTTATAAATTGAAATTGATCGACCATTAATTTATATCCAATCAATGTAATTTTTTACAGTATGATAGATCTTGATGAGATCTACAATTTGAAAAATTTAGATTATTAAAATAAATTGGAAAGGGGGGCCAACATACTTGAATTGCATATGTACAATTCAAAATTGAACTTTAGAGAAGTCTGGTCATTTATTCATATCCATTATTTTTTTTTGGTAATTATTATGATGAATTTATCAAAATATTATTTTATATAGTGATTGTATTTAAGTAAAGTGGATATTTAGGTAAATTTATCCTAATAATGACAAGAGATAGAGTTCAATTAGAAGAAGAAAAAAATGTAAAAATCACTACCTTATTTTAAGAAGTTTAATTTCATAATTTGGACTAGTAATTAAGCCTATTGCACATCTACCGCAGCAGGTGTGAAGCACCGAGAAACGTGGCCCAATTCATGTATTTTTCGGGGGCCATACCCTTTCCAATGTTTCCATTGTTACTTGTGTTGTGCCAAAGTATGCGGATCGCATAATAATAATGCTGCTAACGTAAATATTTATACATAATAAATATTTGTGTTAATAGTTTTTTTATAGAAAAATATTACGGTTTTAGAATTTAGTTCAAGAAAAATTTATAAAATTCAAAAAGATTGGTTCAAATTTACTTGAGTGTATGAATCCTATATAATAAAGTTTAAAGGAACAAAATACCAAGTACCAACTCCTGTTGAGTAGGGAAGACATCTCTACTGGACCGTCACTCTATAATAAGCTCAGCGGGGTTACTGCGCCGAAACTCAGTCGAGATGCGGTGACCATTAACTTACTAAGTATTATAGCAATAGCTCAGCAGCGGTGTCTGCTTTATAGCAAACTCGTCAGAGTCATTGCGCTGGAACTGGGTAGAGGCGCAACGGTCGGCTATGACACAAAGGCACGTTAGGGGATAGAAAGTGACATGCATGCCGAGGGTTCCTCTGACATCTCCTAGGCATGGATCGAGACGTCAACGACATGATAGCTACTTACCAACCAAGCCTTAAGGGCATTGGCTGAGTCAGCTGCCTACCCACTAACACAAAAGTCAACGCGTCGAGGCACGTGCCGAGTTGCAATTTTGTCTGGTGACATGATAGTTGACGTTTCCCTACGCGCGCCGAACTACTATATGAGCCTGGGCCTCATTCTGTCAAATATATACAATTTTATCTACTCTAAACTTATACACACACTCTCTCTACATATACTGTGTATATTCCGGTCATCTAACTTGACCGTCGGAGAGATGTTTTTCGGAAACAACTTCGGCGATTGTTTATTTTCGATTACAGTTCAATACAAAAACCAACAACTTCCAGCAGCCAACTCCAACCACTGCTACGCAACTGCAAGTGTCTATCTTCGATTACTCTCCATCCATTTAAATACTCACCCCCTCACACCAAGTGAATCTGAACTATTTACTTTAAATTTTGAAAAAAAATTTAGGTCTAAATTCTAGAATGGTAGTGATGCTCTTTTTACACTTAATCTTGTTTACAAGTTTAGGGTAAATTTTATTATTGGTCCTTGTAGTCTAGATAAAAAGTTTTACTTTGATCCCTCTAGTTTTAATTCGAACAATTAGAACACTATAAGTTTCTCTCAATTTCAAAAACGTTGGTGGAAAATGCTATAAAAAAAATCACACAGTTTTGGTTTGCATTTTTACCGAATTTGGATTGAGGCCGCATTGAAATTTATTAAAAAACTTTAGAACTCTAATTGTTCAAATTAAAATTCCATGAGCCAAAATAAAACTTTATCTAAACTACATAATCCAATGATAAAATTTACCCATGATTTTATTATGAACTAGAGGGGCTTGATGAATACACCCAAAGTTCATACAAACATGCCTAAAAAGAGAATAAATTGTGGGAAATAAGATTATGTATAGCTTTATGCTTTTAGCTTTAATACTCTAGTCTACTGATTGCATACATGTAAAAGAGTGGTTTGTAATTGTTCTCTCTCTATTTCCTAATTTATTTGTTTAACTTTCTCCTTTTCCAATGTCATAAAATATATGTCTACTTTCCAAAATTAACTTCCTAAATATAGTCAATTTCTTCGTTTTTCCTTACACTTTTGAATTGGCATGATACATACACGTTAACTTCAGTTAATTTCAAATTGTTGACGGAAGTCTTAAAAAATATAAAAAATTATATATTTTTTTAACTTTTTAATTATTCTTTGACTAGACACATTAAAAATGATTAAGGATACAGATCTCAAACACATGACAACAAATTGGTGACGTTTATATTTTGGGCCTTGTACCCGTCATTTCACGTGCCATGCACGTGCTTAATAATTGGACTCATATAGTTGGGTAAGAAAGCTCAAATTCAAATGCATCCAAATTTTTGATTGCACGGTGTAATTTAAGCATTTTATGTTTTATTTTAGATCTAGTTTGATAATTTAAATCATTTATATTATAAACATGTTGTGAAGATCAATACTGTAAAAATCATATTGATCGAATACAAATCAATATCCGTTCAGTACTATTTTATAATTTAAAAAATGAGTGTAACATATAGAATTATAAATAGTTTAGATAATCAAAATAAATTTAAAATTTGGTTGAAAGAGAAGTTGTATCTATACTATTTAGTTCATTTTAGTACTTTTTATTTTATTTTTATTGATTTTTTAAATACTTTTATTTTTTAATTTTTTTTCAAGCTCTCTAGTACAGCAAACAAAACAAATACAATCAAATGTCGACTAACAATGTGGGTTTGGGGTAACGAACTGCCCTCAAAGCACTGCATTAATCCTGTATTGTCTTTAAAATGAGTTTCTTTCAAATCTCGTTAATGATTCAAACCGTTAATATTATTGAAACCGTTGATTTGATCATTCGCAAAAATACAATCAGGTTGATCGAATATAAGTAATTACATGATCTAAATACATTTGTTTTAAAATAAATAAACAAAAAATGTAATTTTTTAAATATATTATAAGACAAATG
>BRYF01000017.1:18957500-18960000 GCA_030159135.1 Actinidia polygama
TATTAACTTATTTTTTATAAAAAAAATAATGATAATTTGAAATAAGGACATTTAATTTAAGCATATGGATAACTCGTGATCGATTTTTATCATTATTTTAAATAAATTAATAATGAAAAGAGCGTAAATGATATAGTTAAATAGTTAAAAAAATTATTATTTTTTAAATAAAAAAATAAAAAAATAAAAAACGATAGTTTATGATACTTTAAAGTAGTTAAGGCTTGGCACAGTGGTAAATGGCTGATCTTACCAGGACTTAGGTCTTGAGTTCGAAACTTCACCCCCGCCCCCAGGCACATGGCCTAGTAGCCAATAGCGAGAGTCCGGGATGTGAGTTAACACTCCGGAGGTCCCGTTTTCGATTCATGGCTGCTGCGTCGCATATTCGCAGTTACATCATATGATAAGAAGAGTTGTTTGTCACATATCACAGAAATTAATTTGGGTAGGCTCAAAGGGCTGCTTTGAATACTACGTGGTTAATAAAAAAAAGAGCAGCAGATTCATCATCATTCATGAATTGTCATAAAAGTAGTCTTTGACAAATAATTTGATATGTGGAAAAAAAGTTTTGTGGGTGGCCTTTGAGCTGTCGGTCCATTCATCCAGGTCCCACCGGATCCACGCATTTTGCACGCCCATTTTGGTCTGGTTACGTCTAGATAGTTCCAGACTGGACTGGATTGCACTCCTATGTATCGATGGTGTTTGATATATATATATGAAATTGTAGTAGAATTATTTATATATATTTAAAAGTTGATCAAAAGTTACAAAATAAAACTTTTGAGAATTATTTATTTTTATCTTTCTAGTTCAAACAAAATTTGAAAAAGTACAATTTTAATGATTTCAGACTCTTTTCAAACTTATTTCAATATTCTAAAATATTTAGGGTTGGGGGATCCTGGAGGAGCAAATCCTGCGAGGAGCAAAGACAACCGCAGGGTTGCAGCGCCCCAAAACGATGTCGTTTTATCTCCATATATATTTACCCCAAAACGACATCGGGAGATAGTTTTGTCTAGCTGCAACCCTGCAGTGCCTTCTCGCACCGCAGTAACCCCGAATCCAAATTTTTATATCTATTCTAGATCTTGTCTAGACGATTGACCATGTCCAAAATTATGTAAAGTATATTTATATTAAAAAATTGTTTGCTCACGCTGGATTAGAACTCATTTGTTTAAAAATAGGAATATGATAGATTTATATTAAAATATGTGTCCGCGTACCCTATGATTAGAACCTATTCGATTAAAGATAAATGTACTTGATCATGTATTGATTAGTATCAAATTCACGTAATTTTTGATATCATCAAGCATCTTGACCAAATCTATAATATGAAATATTTTAGTCATTAAAATGAACTCAATAATAGTATAAAAATTATCAAAAATTGAGTTTTTACAAAGTTTTTTCAACTGAATAGTACCCACTCCTAATTGTAAATGGAAAGTATATAGAGATTAAATTATTTATACATGCGGCGTAAACACATAATTTAAGTATATTTAATTATTGATTTACATATCATTAATTATATAGAAAGGTTAAGGAATTTAATTAATTATAAATGTTATGTCAATTGATAGAAGCGAAATTAGTAACCTTAATTGACACGACATTGTTAATCATAAGTGTCATGTCAATTGATTGAAGCGAAATTAGTAACCTTAATTGACACGACGTTTGTAACCCTAATTGTAGACTTCATTTTAGAACCGAGTTTGACAACTTGCAAATGAGACAAGCTCAAGTTCGTTTCGCACCCTTAAATTGACTTGAGTATTTTCTAAAGAAGCTTTGTCAAAGGACCAAGCTTCACCATATATCCAAACTGGTCACTAATAGCCTATTGAGAAAATTATTCAAGTAAAATCTTATATAAAATTTTATTATGAAAATTAATCTTGTTATCATGAAAAAAATAATTTAATCACTTGCTACCGATTTTCATAAACTTGGTGTTGTGTATAAATAGTTTTATAAGCATATAATGAATAATTAAAAACTAAACCAAATCAAATAAAGACTTTTATCTTAATTAATTGAGGTTGTCCGCATACATCATTTTATATCATTGAGTATTATCAATGACTAAGTATTTACTGAGATTCAATTTATTGAGTATTATCAATGGCTAAGTATTTAATGTTAACTTCGACTTATCCCTCTCTCTAGTTTTGTCATTAGCAATAATCATATTATTTCTCTTTATTATAGCTTTAGTCGACCTAACACATTAAAATTATGAAAATAAGTTCAGAATATACCCACGTCGCACGAACTTCACTTTAAATTAGCATGCGCAATGTTTGGGTTGATGATCTTTTGGGTTTTTAAAACTATTTATCCATCCATATATATATATATATATATATATATATATAAATATAAACTGTAAAAAAAAATTAGTCATGCAATTCAATTCTCTCTCTATATATTAATATAAAAGTTCACGGTACTTATCCTGCTCTTGAAATATCTTATT
>BRYF01000017.1:18967500-18975000 GCA_030159135.1 Actinidia polygama
CGACCAACCTGTGGATAATTTTTGTTAGTTATTAGTGTGGTTATAGTTTTGATGTATCAAAAAATTATTATAAGGAATACTGGAAATAAATATAATAAATAACAATGAATTTTCGTGATTATAGTTTGACAAAAGTGCCAATGTTTTGGAGAATAGGATAAATGACAACTTGCACCTATGTTTTTACGAGGATCATCATTTGTGCGTTTCACTTTCAATTGTGTCATTCCAATTTTTCACGTTAGGTAAGTTATTAATGTGATTATTTCGTCCATATGTTGTTCAATAACGGAGAGAAAAAGGGCATGTAGTCTCATGAAAGAGTTCACGTGGGGCCCTTAATTGAATGACAAACAGATCAAAGGCCACCAACTGCTTGTGTTGGGCATGGTGTCCTCGAGAACACGAGTAGTGTGTGGAACTTGTCCCTAGCCCTGCATTCCTCATGTTGATACGTATGCCCATCGAGATTTTGTTGCACTTGGCACGTGTCACTCTTATGGACTTACCAGAGGTGGTTGTCGTGTTGAGTCCATGGCGGTGGTCGTGGAGCGGGACACCACTATGGTGGTAGCGGTGGCAATAGTTTGGATCGCATGTCCATCGTGGTCATGGGCAGCTGGGTGAGGTAGTCTGGCTGCCTGTCATAGGTAACTTCCGTCTTGAAATAAATTGAATAATGCTATAGAAAATTAGAAATAAATTTTTTGTTTATAATTTAAATACAAAATGACATGGGCTTTCGTTGGCCGATGTTTTTCAAACAAATATGATGGTTGTAATTTAAAAAATGCACTGCATCATCACATGTTCATGAAAATCTTCATGAAGATTATGTTTGTAGATCATTTTTCTTTAATAGAGTTGAGTATTATATACGAGTAGATAGTAGTGAGTTCTCTTTTTTTTTGGGATAATTGGTTAAAAAATTCTCAAAATACTTTTATTCTGCCTAAAACTAAGATCTCTGTTGCGTCCTTGAAAAGAAAAATTGATTTATAAGGTCCTTAACTTTAAGCAACTTTTAAATTATCTTTATACTGGAATAAAACTGTTTAAAAGGATTTTTGACTAATTAATCCCCTTTTTTGTTTATCACAGATTTTTTTTTTTTGAGAAATTCTAGTCAGTTATTGAGTTGTATTTTGAAAGCTCTAGCGGGTCCACCTCGAAACTCACTTGATCTAGCCCATCATAAACATTTCTTCTTTTAAAAAAAAGCAATAATATACAAACATAATTTCTATACAAATTTTTATACATAATTGTGTGGCTCATTTATATTCGTTCGTTGGAAAACATCCAACATTGCATTTTTCTAGTCAGCTATGCGTTTTTCTGTATATAAATTTTGTATGAATAGCAAATTATAGAAATAAAAAATAAAAAAAGAAGAAGGAATGGAACATTGCATTCCAATGTTTGAATAAATAACTTACCAGCATAGTTGCCGATCATCATAATAGTAACATCTGAGTTAGGTCTGATCACCGTAACGGGCGGTGGCAGTGAGGAGAGAGAGGCAAGGAAATCCTCCGGTTCTTGAGAAGAACAATGGCCTGCCTAGCAGTCCAGCTCTTGGTGAGCAGGGGTGCACACGTCTCCCGGACCCAGATTCCCATATTTGTGTGCCGATGGTGAACATGGCAAGCCTAACTAACGCCCCCGTCAACATCAGCCTCTCTCAAAATCCCCCCCTCTTTATAGGAAATATTACCGGAGCATTGCCTATGTGGTATTTTCATGTACCCAAATAGATGACTGTAATACATAAATTGTGAGTTACCTTTTATCTTTTTAACTGCTCAACAAATATGAGTCATCACGTAATATCAGTTATAATTATTTTCTATTTTTTTCTTTTAGATATTTTTTTATCGTTTGATTAGAATTTTATACTTATTTAGTTCCTACTAATCTAAAAATGATCTAATTTTAAAAAAATTGATTGATTTAAATTTGATTGGCAAGTTAGCGGTTTTTATACACTAGCTTAGAGCATCTCCAATGGACTAAATAAAAAAGTGTGTTAATGTGTGCGCTAACGTGTAAATAAAAAATGGGTAGAACGAGGCTTACAAGACATGAGAAAAAGAAAGGCCAAATGCAACATAAGGATAGGAAATGGCATGCGGTGATGATGTCAAAAAATTATTTAATGCTCTTAGAGCAAATTCTAATGGTGTTCTAATTTTTTAGTGATTGGTCTCGATGATGCCATTGTATTGTTCAAAATTCTAAATAAAAATGGGTTAAAGAAATGTGTTTGGTAATTATTTTAGAGGCGCAACAAGTGTAGAATGAGACTTTACAGGCTAGAACTTGGAAGAAGACATCAATTCATTTTTACAGAGGTTACAAATATAGCCGTTGCAAAAAGTCAAAGATTTTGAAATATAAAATCTTTGACCAGAAACTGCCAGTTTGTTGTACATGTGCTCTTGATGCCTTGTAAGACAGTAAATGACGCATTTGTCTGATGTAATAAATTGGATTTTTCTTTGGATTAATTACATTTAGCCCCTTAAACTATTGCCCAGTGTTATTTAACCTCTCTAAACTAAAAACTCAATTAATTTGCCCTTTTGAGCTATTGAAAGTTTTCACTTTAATGCTTTTGTTATTTATCCGTTAAATATTAAATATTAAATATTAAATATTAAATTAACATGTGAATAGCTCATGGGAATAAAATAAAAATAATAACTCTATTTTTATTGTAATTAGCCCTTTTTAGGATCAAAATGCCAAAATATTAATATATACATAGGGAAAAAAAATAGAAAATATGACCTATATTTATATTTGAGCAGTTTGGTCTAAAAAATGGTTAATTATGAGAAAAATATGATTATTTTATGAATTTTATTTTGTTTTTATGTCCATGAACTAACTACTCATATGTCAATTTCACATTTTATATTGAATGAATGACTAACATAAGTACTAAAATGACAATTTTTTATTATTTAAAGGGGCAAATTGATTGAATTTTTAGTTTAACGGTATTAAGTGATACTGGAAAATAGTTTAGAGGGGCTATACGCAATTAATTCCTTTTCTTTTATAAATATCTGAGAAATCAAGAAATCAAGTCCGGGCTTTCGAGTGCTGAGGCTCGGAGCGAGGTTCGGAAAGGAAATATATATATTCATCGAAATGGATTGAAATCAAATACTCCCCCAATGTGAAGTCTCTCTCTCTCTCTCTCTCTCTCTCTCTGCTTCTCCGAAACCCTAGTTCTTCTTCGGTTTCTTTCTCTTGAAAATTCTGAAGAACTTGTTTATGACCTTTTATTTGCCAATTTTTCTCTCGAAAAAACCTCTTCTCTCTCTGTATACTCACCATCCGGTTTATATTCCTATCTTGCATAAAAAACCCTAGTTCTTCTTCAGTTTCTTTCTCTTGAAGATTCTGAAGAGCTTATTTATGACCTTCTTCTTTTCTTTTTCAATTTTCTTATTGGAATATTTCTAATTTTGTGAGGATTTGTGTTTGAATTTGCGTCTCTTGGGGGAATCGGAGCTTTGATGGTGGAAATTTGAGATTTCAGTACGAATTCCGCTTTCAGATATCGTTTCTATAGTGAATTGAAAGGGTGGTGGAAGGCGCATTGTCGTTCTCTTTGGGTCGGTGGTGGAGGGTGTTCTTCATCAGCACGGGATTTGATCCCGAGATCTTGATTTGGAGTCCCGCAGAGCAGAGGAAGCGGGCTCAATTTTTTTCTTTTGATTAGTTGAAATAATTACAATTCTAAGTTTGCCGACATTGATTTTTTGTGTTTTTATAATTTATTTCGTTGTTCATTTTGTGATGAAGTTACCCTGCTTTGGGGGATGAGAATTTCTACGAGTTATTGTTTGTCTGAAATCTTGATTTTGAATTTGGGACTTCCTTAATTTCCTCTTCTCTTCTCTTCTCTTCTCTTCTCTCTCACTTGTTTGTTTATTGGTTTCTTTCTTCTGTTTCTTCTTTGAATTATATCGGGACAGCTTTGAATTTCTCTATTTATTTTTGTCCTTTTTTTTTTCCTTATTCGGTTTCTTTCTCTTGAAGATTCTGAAGAGCTTATTTATGACCTTCTTCTTTTCTTTTTCAATTTTTTTTTTCTTGAAATATTTCTAATTTTGCCGAGGATTTGTGTTTGAAGTTGCGTCTTTTGGGGGAACCGGAGCTTTGATGGTCGAAATTGAGATTTCAATAGGAATTCCGCTTTCAGAGATCGTTTCTGGAGTGCTTGAAAGGGCGGTGGAAGGCGCATTGTTGTTCTCTTTGGGGTCGATGGTGGGAAGTGTTGTGCCCAAAACTAGTTACCAGTCACTTTGCCAACATCAACCACACACAAGACAAGATTTACGTGGTTCGGCCAACAATGCCTACGTCCACGGAGAGGAACAATAATCCACTATATCTCAGAAATGGATTACAATGAATACAAAGGAGGAGATCACACTCAACTCACTCAATCATCTCATCTCTCAATCTCTCAGTCTTGCTCTCTTCTCTCACAGCCACTCCTCTCTCTGTACTCTTACAGAATTTATGCCCCATTTCTACACTGCACTCACCTCTGAATTTATAGCCGGGAGAGAAGATGATGAGCTCATGGCTGAGCTCATCCTTGCCCACAAATTGAGACTTCGGGAGGGAAGGCGGTGAGCCTCCATCTTGGACTGCAGCTTTCTTGGACTCTGCTGCTCTGCAGCAGAGCTGCTTCTCTCTCTCTTCCTTCTTTTCTTTTCTTTTCTTCTTTTCTCCTCTCTTATCTTCCGTTTCAGCATCTGCCTTAATATGATATCACTATTCATATTGGGCTTGGGCTTGGGCTTGGGCTGGGCTGGGCTGGGCTTGGGCTATTGGGCTTGGGCTCAATAGTGTTTCAATATTCATCCCAATAGTGTTTCACTATTCATCTGGGCTGGGCTTCCTCTTAATGGGCTGGATCCAATAGGGAGGGTGTTTTTCATCAGCACGCGATCCTGAGATCTTGACTTGGAGTCCCGCAGAGCAGAGGAAGCTGGTTCAATTTTTTTCTTTTTTGATTAGTTGAAATAATTACAATTCAAGTTTGCTGACATTGATTTTTTGAGTTTTATAATTTATTTCGTTGTTCATTTTGTGATGAAGTTACCCTGCTTTGGGGGATGAGAATTTCTATGAGTTATTGTTTGACTCTGAAATCTTGATTTTGAATTTGGGACTTAATTCTTTTGGGACTTCAAAACCTGATTTCCTCTTTCTCTCTCTCTCTCTCTCTCTCTCTCTCTCTTTTATTTGTTGGTTTCTTTCTTTCTGTTTCTTCTTTGAATTTTATCGGGACCATGTCAAGAGAAAATTTCAAAAGGCTATAAAGCTTACATGAGATGGGATTTCATCTTTTGGAATCCAAAACAGCTTTGACTTTCTCTATTTTTTTAGATTTTGTGTTTATCTCTTGCAATTGCAGATTTTAGTTGATTGCTAAACATTAACATGTTGAAAAACAAATAATAAAGGACTCTATTGTGGACGCTAGCAGAACATGGTTTGCCATCAGAGCCTTCTGAGGAAGAGTTTAGGCTTGTTTTGAGAAATGGTATGATTCTCTGCAATGTACTCAATAAAATCCAACCTGGAGCTGTGCCAAAGGTGGTCTTTTAGTTCAAAATTGATTTAATTAGCATTTTTGTGATTGTTATGAATTTTTAGGTTTATATGCATATTTGATCCAGGTAGTAGAGGGTCCGGATTCTTCTCTTGTACCTGATGGAGCCGCTTTGTTTGCCTATCAATACTTTGAAAATGTGAGAAACTTTCTTGTTGCTGTGCAAGATGTTAGAATAAATCGTAGAGAGAGAATGAGAGAGAAACTCTCTGTAAATTTGTATATATTTTTGTGTGTGATACAATGGATTGGTAAGGCCTATATATACACATAATCACCGAAAGAGGAGTTAGACTTGGGTGTCCATGGCCGAAAGGTAAGTTGGATTTGTTGACAATAGAACCATGTGTTTGACAATGGAACCATGTGTTGAATTGATATTTCAACATTCCCCCTCAAACTCAAGGTGGTAGACTGGAGACCAACTTGAGTTTGGATACTAATTCTCGAAATCGGTTTGTTGGATGTGTCTTGGTAAAGAGATCAGCAGGTTGATCAATAGAACGAACTGCAATTAGATGCAAGACACCACTAAGCAGATGATGGCGAATAAAATGACAGTCGATTTCGATGTGTTTGGTTCTTTCATGAAAGACGTCATTGTGAGCAATTTGAATAGCACTGTTGTTGTCACAATGAAGAGAAACAGATGGAGAGTCTACTCCCAAATCTTGTAAAAGCCATCGAAGCCAAAGTAACTCAGATGTCGATGTTTTTGATGTTTTGGAATCGTCTCGTCAATACGAACACGTTCGTGTTATGAAAAATTGATTCGGATAGAATTTGAAAAAAAATATCCGAACCTGGTTGTTCTTCACTGTCGGAGAGTTGCCGGAATGATGCCGGGATTTAGCGGAGGTTTAGGCCACTGAAAGTGGCTCTGATACCATGTTAGAATAAATCGTAGAGAGAGAATGAGAGAAAAACTCTCTGTAAATTTGTATATATTTTTGTGTGTGATACAATGGATTGTGATGCAGTGACTCAGAGGCCCCTATCGCGAGCTCAGAGGCCGTCGGCCCATTGACGCCCAGGCATGGCCCACCGCTGGCCCACCGCTTTAATCAGGCCTGCAGACCAGATATCCCCAACCCTTGAAAGGGATGTTGATGCCAGGATTTGATACCTAGACATCCTTTGTGAACGTTTAAGTTCACTGCATCAGATTGGTAAGGCCTATATATACACATAATCACCGAAAGAGGAGTTAGACTTGGGTGTCCATGGCCAAAAGGTAAGTTGGATTTGTTGACAATGGAACCATGTGTTTGACAATGGAACCATGTGTTGAATTGATATTTCAACACAAGAGATGGGGCTTCCAACTTTTGAGGCATCTGATCTGGAACAAGTAGGTGTCTTAGCTATGAAAGCAATGCAACTAAGATCGTACTTGTATCATTTTTCTTTTTGGTTAAGAAACATATGATATATAACTCATGTGTATTGAAGCAAAGGAAACAAAACCTACATAATTTTTTTTTTCCACTTCACTCTGTGAACGACTATATGCCCAATTAAATATTTGTCTATATCCTTTTTACAATTACAACTTTTTGTATAATATCTTTCTGTTAATTGGTTGCATTTTTGTATCCTCAATTTATTTGACAGGGAGGGAATCGTCAAGGGTTGTAAATTCTGTTCTGGCACTTCAATCCTACAGTGACTGAAATAGACGCACGGGAATGGAGTATGAAAATTCGGGGGAAGTTGTAAATTCTGTTCTGGCACTTCAATCCTACAGTGACTGAAATAGACGCACGGGAATGGAGTATGAAAATTCGGGGGAAGTTTAAAACTCATGCCCTCTGAAAAGCATTTTGTGCGCAAGAATTTGGATCCATTTTCAGGCT
>BRYF01000017.1:18985000-18990000 GCA_030159135.1 Actinidia polygama
GTACAAATTAAAAAAAAATGAGAAAAGTGATGGATTCCCTTTCAACTGCCATCCTTTTAATGCTACCTAATTACATTCTGAAGTTAACGGCGTATCCAGGAAGCACTAGGATCGGTTCTAGAGCTTCCTAGAATGTTATAAATCTAAACTATATTACGGATAACAGTTTCTGTCTCCTAGATGTATGATGTGGGATTTTTACGTTCTTTTGTATTACCATCTGTGCACTAATCTTTACTCACCTGAATTTTTTGAGATGCATTTGCTGACAATCACAAAGATTGATAGGGGATGCATCTGCCTCTTTCAAAAAGAATTGTGCAAGAGGAATTCAGGCCAATAAGGAAAGGATATCAAAACTACTGCATGAGGTAAGTCATCACATGGAACTTGAGTAAAATCTTTGGAATTTGGATTGTTTATTATTGACCCAAACTTAAAGATTTTGATTTGTTGCTGTGTTAATCCGCTTGGCATTTCAGTCATTAATGCTCCTCATATCTCTGAACCTGTAAGTTTCTCATTGCGTGTTAAACTATACCTTTTCTAAGTTACCTATGCTCTCTCTCTCTCTCTCTCCACCCAAGCTCAGTACATATAATCTAAAAGCTACCCAAGCTCAGTACGTATAATCTAAAAGTTACTCCACCTATTAACAATTTGTATGTACTCCTTGCACTCGAATTTCATTTGTAATAGTACTAACCTTGTTCAATCACACACGCATACAAAAAGATAGTACTAACCTTGTAATAATTTATATGGTTCTTTGTTGTTTGCACTTATTCTTTGACATTCGTGATGTATTTAGGCTAAATCTATACACTAGTTTTCCAGGATATTCCTGCATATAATTATGGTTTGTATGTTAGTTACTGTCGTTGTAGAGATCTGGTAGTGTCGTGTATATTGTTGTTGTATTGTTGTGCTGCTAGTTATCAGGTTTATATTGAGACAGATGTACCATCGGATTGTCCAATTTTCACAGTAGACTTTGTCGAAATTTTTTACGTACTTTTAAAGTTATAATTATTTGTGTTATTAGGTTTACTTCTCCGGGTTATAGAAACCGGGGCGTGACACTTCTTCTCTCTACCCTAGCTAGGTTTGATTAGTATGAAAAGAAAGAGAGAAGGCGAAGAACCCACCCCCACCACTACTATGATGTTGTAAACCACTGAAATCTGCTGCTGAACCATCGTAATGTCAATATGTTAAAGTCATTTTTTAGTTAGCTATAATGTCAATATGTTATTTTTTTTGTTACGGTATTCCACAACCAACTTTTATATTAGTTTTTTATCATTGAATCTACTCATCAAAATGTCATTTGTGATAGTGTCTTTTGTTGATGTGTTGTATTTTGAACTTGGCTGTCTATTAATTTGAAACTCCCTTTCTAACATCCTTCTCTTCGTCTTCCTATAACATAACTGAGGCAAACCGCATGCAAAAATCAACAGAATCCAATGGACAGGCAACGATTATAAGGTAATGTAACGTATGCGTTGACAGCAGCAAATAACGAACTTCTTTGAATATATCTCTTGCTTTTGTGTTTACAATTGTTCAAATCTATAAATAGAAAGACAGGATCTCTGTTAACATTTGTCTTCCTCTTCCAATTGTAATCAGAGCACGAAATTCGTCACTCCTTGCCCGAAGACATCAGATCCAAGTAAGTGCTCACTCTTTTCGTGGACCAACCTGCATACATATTGATTATAGGCATATTTGCATACAGTAATATTGATGTTGGCGACCGAAAACAAAACCCGGTTTTGTCAATTAGCAAGGTTTTCTTGCATAGATGATAGTGGCGGGTGATGACAACATGGTGATTTTGGATTGTCAAGTGCGGAAACACGATAGGATTTTTTAATTCAATTGAACTCTTAAATAAAATTAAATTGAAGGGGTGGCCTGTGGAGTGGAGATGATAAATGGGTGATTTGAGAGGGATGATTTTCCCATGCAAGTATAGAGTAGATATTTTTTTTGCCAATCGATATGCATCAGGAGGAGTTAAATGTTAGTAGTTACTACAGGGTGTCGACGTTACTTCATTAACTCAAACCCAGAACTTCACACTTGAAAGCCAAGAGAATGACCACTTGGGTGGGTGATTTGAGAGGGATGATTTTCCCTAGATTTTTTTTGCCAATCGATATACATCAGAAGGAGTTAAAATGTTAGTAGTTACTACAGGGCGTCGAAGTTGCTCCATCAGCTCAAACCCAGAACTTCACACTTGAAAACCAAGAGAATGACCACTTGGGTTAGAGCTCGGGTCTAAGCATAGAGTAATTACAGGACCACTGTTTGTTGAAATGCATTTTTAATATGACCTATACATATTTTCCATAGAAAATAGTAATATAACAAGCCTATTGACCTAGAAACAAAACAATGGAAAGCAAACCTAGCTACGGACTCTGATGACAAAACTAAACTCAAACAACAACAATACATACACAAACCCAATAACCTCAATCTGGGACCACACTGGACCCAACAATAGAAGCAGCCTCGCCTAGGATAAGCCGTCCAGAGGTCTTCAACTGAGGAACCCATAAAGATAGAGTGCATAAAAGACGGCCAATGAGGCACCTGAACCCAACTTCAAAAGAAGAAGAAGCTGGGAAGGCCAAGCCATCCAGAATCAAACAGATCTGAGATGAAAACCACCTGTGAATGAGGAACATTCCCCAACAAAGAACTACTCCTAACACACACCACCACACCTAAAAACGCCATGTACAACAACTGGACCTAATTAAGCCTAAAATAATACGTACCATAGAAGAAAACAAGGTAATCTGCCCATAACATCCAGAATTTTACAAAACAAAACCATGGCTCAACCGCCCATTAAGGCCTAATACAAACTACAGAAATAAAATCTGAATACAAAACAATGGGGCATACCCCATGGATGAAAATAACTCCAACACCACCAAACTTCCACTTCCTACACCTCACATGATTTCCCCACTCGTCTTTTACCTCAACTACAATTCCATCCCAAAAAACACCCTCACCTTATCCTCACGGTAGCCCCCCCCACCCCGCCCCCCCACCCACATCTTTTACCTCCACCCTAAAACCTCACATATCACTCGTCATTTTCCACACTCAACAAAAATTGGCACTCAATCAAAAGAGCAAGAGAAAACAATACAAATAAAAATACCTGGACTAGCCCACCCAAAAAAACTCCCTCTCCTGGATCTTACAACACTCCCTCTCTCTCCCTTTACCTCCCCTCACAACACCTGCTTGCAAATCAATCGTAAAAAATGAAAAAGTTATTGCTTCTATCACAACCCAAATGACTTGGGACAAAACCATAACACGCGGAGCTATTGCTCCTATACGAGATTCAGTTACACAAACGCAAGTTAGATTCATTTCAACAGTGAAAACGGATTGAAACTACGTTTTTTAAGGCATTAGGTATTTGAGAAGCTCAACAACCGCTTTTCAATGGCGGACGAACGACCACGGTAGACTCAAACTCGCGACTCAGATGTCTCGAAAACAAGTAAACACTACAAAAATTGCAGATGCAAAGCAAAAGACAGGTATCGTAACTAATTTCGAAGAGATTCAAGCATGAAGAACTTGAAGAACACTACGAAAATTGTACATGGGACTTACAATGGTTGTTCAGAGATGATAGGTGGGGCCGAGTAAGGCCGTTGGCGACGAAGACGATGGTGGAATGACAGTGATTCACTGATGCACTGAACTCTCTCTAGAATGCTTAGGATGCAAGGTGAATAGTGGGTTGATTCGAGTTCCCATATAGGGAGACTTGAACCGCTTCATTTCTCACCCAAATAGGGCCTAAAGGTAAGTGTGTCGGTTTGAGTTTCATGCCCAACTGAGTTCCATAGCAAACCAGATGCTAACACTTGGCATGTAAAGGATAGTGAAAAGACAGCTTGCAAGCACTTTCGAATTCCTTCATTCGGGCTACCTCAAACCGAGGTTCTTGAGCAACCAACTCACATAACCTCTGTAGTTGATAACCGAGCTGGGGGCAATTGTAAGGGTATAAAATATCCGACTTCATTCATGGCCGAGCTCAAACATATGTCGGCGATGGATTATCGCTTCAAGTCCGGCCAGCATCTTAACATAATATCTCGGTCAATGAGCTTATCCTGACGAAAATTTATAAGTCGAGCTTCAGTGTTAGAGAGTAGCGTACATGAGAAGTTTTATCTATCACTCGCATGTTTATGCTCGAACACTGATGATGTGATGGGTAACCTACCAGCAACGCTCTAGGGGCATGATTGGGTCAGCCGCATACTCACTGACATAGCAGTTGACGCGTTTCAACACGCGCCAAGTTACGCTATAAAAGAAGGTATATTCTTTCTCTTATTGGTATGTCACTCTCACTCTCTCTCTCTAAATACCAGAATCAGATATTCTCTCTCCTTTCATTTTCTTCGATCACCAACTTAATCATTGGAGAGTTGTCCTCGAAAGAGCTCTGGGCAGTTCTTCTCAAAGTTGCTATCTTACAGGGCTAGTTGAACAACATCCAACCATTAGGAATCACTTGTCGACCATCATCTTGTCTATATTTGATTTTCTTTCATTCTACAATTTCACAATTATATAGATGTTAATTAGCAATTTGTATTTAATTATTCATACACCGTCTAGTTTATTGAGTTTGTAAATCAAAACATAAAAGAGTTTGCAATGGAAATGCGTGTTTTCCATTCTTCTCGCTAAAGTTGTATTTGGATCAAGAATTTTGTAAAATAAAAAACAAAAAACTTAGAGGATCCAACTGTCTTTTTCTTTGTTTTTTCTTCACCAAATCTTTTCTTCACTAACTCCTTAATCCAAACACAACGTAATTGTTTTTTCTCTCTATTCTTGACAAACATTGTTTAGTGGTCTCAAATAATCGTGTAATCTGTGTCAGTCACCTCTAATAAAGTAGGATAAAAAATTTCACCTCCTCAAAAAAAAAA